>SDVV010011996.1:0-15630 GCA_016164225.1 Gammarus roeselii
TTACGAGACGATGTTCGGTCTCGGAGCGATATTCGGCTTAGAGCGGTGACCGGCTCTTATTTTGATACAGCAAAAAAAAAGGTTTCTATACCCTGGAAACTTGTAAACTTTGGAGCTTAGACGCGAAGAACAGTATGCGATGGTGTTTTCGAACTCACTGGTCACTCATTGGTTACGATACTGCCTCTGCGCAAAGCTGTGTCGCTGAATGTCAAACAAGCAAACAGTGCTGCATCAAGTTACTCATTTTTTTTCAGCTAGGTTTACTTCTGCGTAACGACAATGTCCTTTACGCGCCGAACGTCAATGGTAGGTACGGGTGCCACAAGAGGTATAGGATCTTCTAAGGTGCTGCGGCCATATAGTCCCAGTACTCCCGGGGTGGCAGAAAGGAGGGTCAACACACTACCTACGCTGCTCCAGAGCCTCAAGGATAAACAGTCGTCCTTCAGGTCACCGGAGCAATGCTCCCCAACACCTGCTGAGGAGGAACATGAAGAAGAGTCAGAAAACGTGGATCCCATGCACGAGATCTACATTCAGTGTAGGAAATTTCAAGCATTGAAAACATCAAAAATGGAAAGAAGAGAGAAGAGCCGTGAGAAAAACAGTTGCATGAAAGAAGTAGCGTAATTTGCCTGTTATTAGTCACCCAAAACGATAATAGTTAGGACGGATGTGTTTGAGTATGCGTATCAGTGTGCGTATGCGTGTGTGTGTGTGTGCAACGACTATTGAGATAATTTTTAAGGAGCTTGAGATAAGTTGAAGAAAATTTGAACTGAACATAAGATGCAGATGAAGTAAATAAAAGTTAGGCAAATTCAGGATGGGGGAGGAAAGGAGAAATAATAATGGGTGAATAAGAGGGGGGTCTGAAGTGAAATAGGGTGGTCAACCATCCCTCCCCCCCCCCCGGTTGAGTCGTGACTCCGTGCGGCCCCTAAACCTTACAAATGCCTAGGGGGATCAAAGCAGCTATTCAGAACCAAATTTTAACTGTCGCCCGCCAGTGTGCAGTAACCACTTATCACTAACTGTTCAGCTGACCAACCTCATCACTCCCAACACTGCAGGTATAGATTAGAGTGATAGGGTTTCCTACTGCGTGGTATAAAGACCTTCACGCTGCAAGCATCACAAGCATGCACGGGTGCCACATGAGGTACAGTAACTCCTAAGGTGCTGAGCGTATGGTCCCAGCAAAGAGCGTTCTCACTTGCCTTCCCTGCTCCAGAGCCTCAAGGATTTTCTGTCGTCCTTGAGGTGAGGGAGCAATTGCATTCATAGCATCTGCTAAGGGGCAAATGAAGAAGACAGGAAACAGGGATCGCATGCATGAGATCTACATCAGTGTAGGGTCTCACACGCATGAGAACAGTAAGATGGGAAGGAGAGAGGACGAGTCATAGGAAACGGTTGCATGAAAGAGCGCAATTTGGCTGTTATTAGTCGCTCAAAATTCGAAAATTGGAATGGTGTGCATCGGTTTTTGTGAGAATGAGGTAAGTTGAAGTCAGATTTGGGGAGAAAAGGAGAGATAATAATAGTGAAGGTGAAGAGGAGAGTCTGAAGTAAAATAAAGATGTTCACCCGCTCGGTACGGCCTCTGTTGGGTTCACTCAGTGAACCCAACAGATCCCTAAGGGGGAGGGGGGGTCCACGAATATAAGCTCATCACTCACTGTCCGGGTATCCATTCTCAGTGTCGTGAAGAAAGTTGAGGCTGGTGATGCATGACGTGTTCAGAAAGTCAGACATCTTGCCGAGAGCAACACTGCAATGAGGAATAAGTCAGTTAGGGATAGATGAAACCATGTCAGGAAGACAAACTTACATATTCTGGTATAGAGATACAAAAGAAATACAACCCCAAGACATCATATGTGTAATATGTTTTATTGAAGATTTTCTACCATGCGAGTGCTTGATTTAAAGTGAAAAAGGAGATGCGACAAGGTTGGGTTATGTTTCTCTGGTAGTTCAGTCTCTACATGGATAGAGTGGTCAGGGAGGAGAATACGCGTGTATTGGGTTCAGGTTTAGATTTGTTAGGAGCAAATGGACGGAGTTGGCAGTTTAGTCAACTGCTGTTTGCGAATGATAGGGACGGCTCTGGTGGCAGAGTCGGAGAAGAATGTGTGTAGGCTATTGTCAGAGTTTGGTGGAGAGTGATCGGAGATGCAAATTGGCATGGGTAGAAGAGAAGTAATGAGATGTTCGAAGAATGCCGATGCGAACAGAATCAGTGTCCTCTTAAATAGAGGTGAGAGGACGTAGGCCTAGCTTCATCGAGGTAGATCAAAGTTAGGGTGAATGGATGACGGGAAGCAGGCGTTAGGAAGGAGAGACACACTTGGAGTTTCTTCGCTATTCACAGCAGGTCACAGCGTGGCTGACACCTGGTCCATATCAGTGAGGCACTCTTTACTTGTGCAGCGGCACCAGCATTTGCATGTTGTAGCCACATTCGCCAGTCCGATCCCGGTTTAGCGTCGCGGTTAAGCAAGGAGTTGTCCTCACAGTGAGGGTATCCATTAATTTGGGGTCGATCTGGAACACAGCTGAGGTTGTCCAGTCGGCTCTTGAACCTCAAAATGTTTGCTGTAGCTGACGGTTGTGGCACAAGTTTGATCTCACGTATTTTCAATGGCATTCGTTTGAATAACCGGGGTTGCTCGGCATGTGAAGCTGTTGAATGCAACTGTTTGCATCGCTTTGCCCCCCCATCAGCTTTGGCACTTTGAAGCAACACATTCTGCCAATTATTGCCTGGTTTCTCATGGTCACTTTCGCAACAATTTTCTCGTTGACATTGACAGTGTAGCCTTCCAGATTTTTCCAAACGTTTATGACCATGAATCTTTCAAAACGTCTTCGGACGTTTATTCAGATCTTTCTGCTTAAATGGGATCGAGAAAGGGGAGCAATAGTTAATGACTGGTTGGATTAGTTCTTTCCAAAGAGTTAACATAGTCTTTTTATCTCCAGCCAGAAAGGTTCTCATGGCCCAGGAACACAGTCTTCTGTCACTTGACTCAACCTTTGCAATTTGTTTATGGAAAGAAGCATTGTTTTGCAGTAGTACGGCTAGATCACGCAGGCTTTCTTTTTCTCCTATAGCTGTGTTACTGTTAGAATCATACGATGCTTTGATTTTTAGGTCGGATTTTTTTCCGTACCTCAGTAATTCAAATTTAGATTCGTTAAATTGCATGTTGTTTTCACCAGCCCACTTAGAGATATCAGTTTGAACCTTTTCTAAATCACTCAAGTCATTTACAATGCCTAGTATTCTGGTATCATCTGCAAAGCAAGAGACTGATGTATGTGGACAGCTTTGGCCCAGATCATTAGCCAATTTTAGGAAAAGCAGTGGTCCAAGCACAGTGCCTTGTGGGACCCAACTAAGGACTTCCACTGGTGCAGAGGTTTCTCCATTCATTACCACACTTCGAGTTCTGTCTTTCAGAAAGATTTTGATCTACTTGCAAACATTCCCCTGGATACCGGCGTTGTATAGTTTTGATAACAGTATACTGTGATCTACTTTGTCAAAGGCCTTGTAAAAATCAAGATAAATTACATCCATATTTGATCCATCACACAATGCATTTATTTTTTCGTCATAGATTTCGTCATGGATAGGGTGGGCAGTTTGAGGTGCTTTCCGTTTCCTTGTTGTTTGCACTCTCCTGTTGTGTGCGACTATCTTCTCCATGTAGAACTGTAGCAAGATGTTGACTTTTTAAGAGAGGAAGGTACCTCTGGCATAGGGAAAACTATGATGTTATTTTGAGGTTTCTGTTTGATGTTGATAGGCAGTTGGAATTTATGTAATTGTCGGTCAACAGTTGTTTTATGCACCTGGTGACCATTCTGATGGGGTTGGTTGATCTACATGTTCCAGTTCAGAGTGGAGCGGTGTTGGAAAGTGGTGATATACGGAAGAGATGGGCCGAGTATTTTTATGAGTTGTTGAATGTCGAGGATAACAGAGAGGCTGACATAGTTGCTGTGGGTGGTGGTGCTCGGATGCAAGTTTTGGGAGAAAGACTTGTGGCGGACATTACCAGGGAAGAGGTGCAGGAGGCAGTGGACGTGATGAACGCAGGGAAAGCCCCTGGTTTGGATGACGTTGTGACCGAGTGCCTGAAGATGGGTGGAGTAACGATTGTCGAATGGTTGGTGAGGTTACTGAACTTGTGTTTTGTGGCAGGCGTGGTACCGATTGAGTGGCGCAGTGCCTGCATTGTTCCGCTATATAAGGTCAAAAAGATAAAAAAGAACGCTGCAACTCGAGAGGTATCAGTTTGTTATGTGTTGTTGGTAAGTTGTACGGGAGAGTGCTGATCAAAAGGATTAGAGGCTGTGCGGACTGCGCAATTGGAGAGGAACAGTGTGGCTTTAGGATTGGTAGAGGGTGTGCCGACCAGATTTTTGCAGTGAGACAGGTCTGTGAGAAGTACCTTGCCAAAGGAAAGGATGTGTTCTGGGCCTTCATGGATCTGGAGAAGGCATACGACAGGATTGACAGGGAAGCGTTTGTATGGAGTGAGCGGAAAGCTGTTGAAAGCGGTGCAGAGTTTCTATGTTGGCAGCCGAGCATGCGTCAGAGTGGGAAGCGAGGCGAGTGATTGGTTCACAGTGAAGGTGGGACTAAGACAAGGCTGCGTGATGTCATCCTGGCTGTTCAACCTCTATATGGATGGAGTGGTCAGGGAGATGAACGCGAGTGTGCTGGGTCCTGGCTTGGAACTGTTGGAAGCGAATGGGTGGAGTTGGCAGTTGAGCCAGTTGCTATTTGCTGATGATACAGCCCTGGATGCGGATTCAGAGGAGAAGCTATGTAGCCTAGTGTCTGAGTTCGGTAGAGTGTGTGAGAGAAGGGAACTTCGAGTGAACGTGGGTAAGAGTAAAGTAATGAGATGCTCGAAGACTGTCGATGCGAGCGAAATTAGTGTCACCCTAAATGGAGAGCTCTTTGATAAAGTTCAATGCTTCAAGTATCTGGGCTCCCATATGGAGATAACTGAACTAGTGGAAACTGAAGTGAAGGCGCGAATGAAGGAGGGGTGTAAAGATTTGGGTGCACTGAAGAGTGTAATGAGCTGTAGGGCGTTGGGGATGGAAGCAAAGAGCTGTATGAGGGTGTTATTGTCCAAACTGTGCTCTACGGAGCTGAGCCTTGGAGGGTGAGAGAAGAGGAGAGAAGAAGGTTGAATATTTTTGAGATGAAATGTTTGAGGAGCATGGCTGGAGTAACGCTGAGAGACCGGATCACCAACGACGTGGTTCGAATCAGAACTGAGATGGTGAAGAAGTTGGAGGACTGAGTGGATTCGCGTGTTCTGAGATGGTTCGGGCACATGTAGAGGATGGATGAAGGGAGATTGGTGAAAAGGGAGATGAATGCGGAAGCGAGTGGTCGCAGGCCTAAAGGTAGACCAAAGTTTGGGTGGATGGATGGTGTGACGCAGGCGTTATGAGGGAGAGACATACATTTGGAGGTGGCGAGAGAGCATACAATGAACAGGCGTGAGTGGAGAATGGTTGTGAATGGTTGATTGTTGACTCTGCCCTGATTTGCTTTCCCGCCCTGGGCATCCCGCTGTCGGGATGGTCGTGGGGGAAGGGGGGCGGCCATTATGATGCGATGGGGGTAAACCAGTGAAAACTGTCGGGCCCTGCTGCTAACCACGGATCTTCGGACTGCACTCGTGACCCAAAGTGTATGTTGCGGGGGTACCGGCCGGACCCTTTAGCACAAAAGGGCTAAGTTGTGTGATATTGAGCGTATGAGGGTGTGAGGTGCGCTTTGCCGTCGGGCACCCCCCTTTCTGGGGGATGTGGCCTAGTGTCTGTATCTGTATTATTCTCACATATATTTCTTTTCCCAATTTGCACCACACTTATGAAAAATCAATTAGGTTTTCAATTAGGTCACTTCCTGTCCCATCCCTTCTTGGAGCTAGGCCTTTAGTTCCAATGTACTTCCTGTGTAGATAGCGGGTAGTTTTACTTGGGTCAGGGGTCAGGCACAGGCTCTGTTTGGAAGGAAGCACTTGGAATTTTCTAATAAGGTTTCAATTTGTCACAGCTTTTGATTGCTGATCTTTCAAGCTAATGTGGGGGCTAATGGACAGACGTCCTCACTTCACGGAGTCAAGTAGGTATCATAAGCGTGGAGATAGTGTGAGAGCGTGCAATTTATAGGCGTGAGTGAAGAATAGTTGTGAAATAATGAGTGTTGGCGCAGCCTGATGTGTGGTTGGTGGAGGTTCCGGCAACTATGATGCAGCCAGGATAGACCACCAAACACTGTTGGGCTTTGCTGCTGACACTGATCTGGGATCTCACTTTGGTGGTGAAGGACTAAGTTTGTTTGCGCGTGAATGCGGTAAAGCAGTGCAAGGTGCGCCATGTCATCAACCACCCCACTTTCTGCAGTATTCGGCCTTGTGCCTGCGTCAATATAATACAAATATGTCCAGTCTAGATTATCAATGCAGAAACAGATGACATTTGAGAACAGAAAAAAATCGTCTCGATTGGTATAACTTCAGAATATAAAATCTCAAAATTATAACATTCAAAACCAATGTATATTCAACTCATAACCTGTGCACTTAGTTAGGAGAGGTATACAGAAAGGAATATTACTATTCTTAACCTAAAATCTCAATGGTCCGTTCATTTCTTTCAATCGCATCACCAGAAATGAACCAACCACCACCAGTTTTGACAGCGTGGTGAAGCGGCATAATGGGCTGGAGCGACAACTCAGAAATTCGTTGACGTAGCGGCATGATGGGCTAGAGCGACTACTCACAGAGTTCCATTGATGTAACGGCATGATAAGTTTGAACGACTACTCACAGAGTTCTATTGATGTAGCAGCATGATGGGCTGCAGCAACTACTCACGAAGTTTCATTGATGTAGCGGCATGATTAGCTGGAGCAACTTCTAACCGAGTTCCATAGATATAGCGGCATGATGGGCTGGAGCGACTACTCACCAAGTTCCATTGATGTAGGGGTATGACGGGCCGCAGCCACACTAACAGAGTTCCATTGATGTAGTGGCATGATGGGCTAGCGCAACTACTCACCGAGTTCATTGACGTAGCGGCATGATGGGCTAGCGCGACTACTCACCGAATATTTGATTTGATTCTCATTTCCACCAGAGCCTCATCGCGAGTCATAACAGGCTCCCCCGTAGGGCTCGATGATCATGGATTCCAGTAGGCTCGGACGACTCAGTGCGAGAAAAAACAACGCTGTTAAAGAGAGAATATACCAACAATATCGTTGGGAGACCTATTAAAATTATCACAGTGATGACGCCACTGTGATAATTTAAACGCTTTTGAAGTTAGAATTTTTTTGAAATTTTAGCAATGTCAAACGCACGCTGGTGCGCCCAAGAAAAACGCGAAGACGAAATGGATCTCCGCTTTCAATCATTTACAACTTCAAGAGTAATATGTATGCACGCTAGTGTGCACAGGTATCATCGTTGAAACTGGTACAAGGTTTACGGCAACACGGACAAAGTCAGCTCCGACAGCAACGCAACACAATGTTTAAAGCTACGCGGTCTAGTTCAGTGAAGGTAAACTTCATTTATTCAGGTAAGACTCAGACGAAACGAATCCCCGCCTCCAACAAATCAAAACTTCAAGAATAAATATGCACGCGCGCCAGTGCGCACAGATAGTATTGTCGAAATTGGTGTAAGGTCTATGGCTTCACATAATAGATCAACTTCAACCGTAACGCGTCACAAGGTTTATAGCTACGCGGTCCAGGTCAACCCCAGAAACTCCATATGGTCCGTGCACGCGCGAGCAACACAGACTGAAGAAAAAACACCCATTCACAAAAGCACAAACAGGAATTCCCGCAGAAATACACCAGCATTCTCATACCTGACAAAATTGTGAATCGTGAAGAAGAAAGTAAGGGCAGGTTCGTCATGGGCAGAAAAACTGCTCAGATTATTGATTTCGCACTGATTATTTAAGTTGATAGGGGTGGGGAGGGGCATAGGTCACTTGGGTCCCAAAAAAGCCCGATGAATATCGGGGGGTGACCCAAATCCCCTGGGTCTTCCCGAGCTCATAGGGTCCCTCGAGACTACTCGTCTCAGCTCATCTCGGCTTGTCTCGAATCATTTCGGCCAGTCTCGGTTCGTCACGCCCAACTCGACTCGCCTCAACATGTTTCGACTGATCTCGACGCACCTCGACCAGCCTCGACGCGGACAGTCCGCCAGTAATCCGCGGACTGTAATAATTAATTGTTCTACTAAAGAGTTTCACATATTTACATTCATTTGTGTATGGGTTTTACAGCATGGAGAAAGGGAAGCAGGGTCCCAGGGTTCAGAGGGGCCTCAAGCGGGTCCCAAAGGGTCTCAAGGGTGTCCCAAAGGGCCCCGAAGGGTCGAAGTGGGTCTCCCCAAATCTTCCTGGTCTTCCAAGTCCCCCGGGTTCTCGAAACCCCCGGGTCCCTCGAGTCCTGTCTCACCCAGCCTCGGTTTGTCTCGACTCGTCGCCTCGCCAGTCGACTTATCTCTACTCGCCTCAACCTGTCTCTACTCGCCTCGTCCCCTCCACGCACAGTGTCATTCAAAACTTTCACCCTCTAAGATCAACATTATATCACCATTTAGCCATCAAAACGCTTAGCTGTGCTCGGACATTTATTAGGCGCCTGGGAGAGCGCAAATTCTCGCACCGTAGGTTGGACTAGACTAACTAACACACCGCATAGTCCGCCTAGGGCCCCTGCGGGCGTCAGACTATACATAATTATATAACTAATCCAAAATTGGGCACAGATAAATAATGGAGCCCAATAAATAAGAAATAATAAAATAATAAGATAAAGTGTTAATAATCTATAAAATGAATAATCATCCATCCACCCCAATCTACTTACCGTGTTCCATTGATGTAGCAGCATGATGGGCTAGCACGACTACTCACCAAGTTCCATTGATGTAGCGGCATGATGGGCTAGCACGACTACTCACCGAGTTCCATAGATGTAGCGGCATGATGGGCTAGCACGACTACTCACCGGGTTCCATTGATATAGCGGCATGATGGGCTAGCACGACTACTCACCGAGTTCCATTGATGTAGCCGCTGTTCAGCTTCTTGACTGTGGACACCATGGCCGGTGGCACCTTGCCCTCCTCTATGACATAAAAAAGGTATAAGAATAATTTCGTGAACATGGCAACAGTGGGCTAAAAAATCCTCTACTGGTAGCTCCCAGTTCGTGAACACTTGAAATAATAAAAGAACAAATAGCTGAAGATAATGGTGAAATTTAAAAGCCTAGCTAGAAAGCATTCTATGATATATTTCTTCAATACAGGAAATCATACAAGTATGATAAATATAAATATTACTATAGCTTGCAAATCAATCAGCTATCTCTGTTTCCAATTGGCACATACCTACTTAGTTAAATTGATTGTAGAGCTAAAAAAAAGAGTGGTTGTAGCTACACCTGCGTTAGAAAACTGGCAATCACTACGTCTTATGGGACCAGTCAGCATTACTGGGTATATAATTCAGAACAATACGTGAGGTTTTGGCAGCAGCTTGAATAAATTAGATGTGTTGTGGTAGCAGTTTGGGTAAGTGAGTTGTGGTAAAATCTTCGAAGTAGAAGTAAGAACACTTTGGCATTCAGTAATTAATCTAACACTCCCTGCACAGCACAAAAAAGCACACCAGGAAACAGATAGCTACCATGCAAATGTTTGTGGGTAAGGTATCATGTAAGTATGTACCTACAGGGATAGCTACTGCATCAAGTTTAAAAAAGAAATTCCACATGCCCAGTTATATGTTTTACTTAACTTAATGCAAAGATCTTTTTGAATTTTTAAACACAATGTTCATATTTATTCAGTGCAGCTGAATGACCCCATACTCTAGATAAGGGACTGAGGCATGTACAATTAAATAAACCATGCAGGGTGATTACAAAACTGTCAAATCACACGTACTATAACCAAAACCACCAGGGTATAACATGAGGAAATAACGTAACAAGGGTAAAATGCAACCGGAGATACCACAACCAGGAAACAACATACCAGACCAAGGGATAACATAACCAGGGGAAACGAATAACCAGTGAATTAAAAATTTAGGGAGAAAAAAGGATAACGAATACAACTTTAATAAGAGATGAGGTTAGGTTAAGGAGCTTCTTTCCCCCGGGGCTCTGATGGAAGCTTTTGTGAACTAACAAATAGGGGTGCAAAATAAAATAGATTAGGGGTTCATCTCCACCGGAGTTCTGGCGTCAGCCTTAACGAGTTCTCCCGTAGGGGGCAAAATTCATCGATTGAGATGTTTGCACTCTTTCATTTGTGGAAACAGAAACGGTATTAAGAAGAAAGTTTTACTTACGTTTAGTAGCTACAGAAAAACATTCCGTTTAATTCTTCTTCTTTTTCTTCTCAACAAAATGCAAGATGCATAAATTGCTCCTTAAGTAGGTCTACGTTTCTATGATCCTCGATTCTTGCACTGCAGAACAATGAATGACGGACAAATTATTTCGCTGGTTCTAATATCTAATATTTACACTGGTTTGTAGAGAACGGTTCTTAACAAAAGCGATTATTTTTTTCGGTTTGTATGGCCAGTCGTCTTCGAGGAAAGGTTTTATAGAGAACGGGATTCCTAGCCCCTTCGCTCCGTCCCGTTTAGTCGCCTTTTACGACACGCTGGGGTTGCGGTAGCACGATTCTACTCCCGGCTACGGGGCGCCCCTTTAGTCGCCTACTACGACGCGCGGTGGATACGGTAGCAAGATTCTAAAGCCCCGGCTACAAGGCAAAAGGGCTAAGTTGTGTGAGTGTGAGCGTATGAGGGTGTGAGGTGCCGTCGGCCCCCACCCTTTCTGGGGGGTGCGGCCTAGTGTCTGTATCTGTATTGTCAGTAAGTAGGCCTAACAGAGTGAAAAGAGAAAGTAAGATAATTGATCGCGCTGTCGTCAAGTGCGATTTACTTCATCAGTAAGTGTTTCACACCACTTGCCACTAGGTGGCACAATCGACACAGTAGTGTGAACGGTCCCATGTGTGCTTCCATCAGATGCGAGTCATCCATGTGCATCGTATGCACAGGCGATTCCATCTTCTTTTCTCTAACTTGTTTTTCCATTCTCCTATTCAGGGTTTACTGGATCAGAAATATTGGAAATGTGGTAGCTGGTTAGGTTCCTGACTAAAGAAAAGGGCAGGAGGTCTTGACTAAAGAAAAGGTGCAGGAAGTCCTGACTAATGAAAAAGTGCAGGAGGTGATGAGCAGGAAAAGTCGATTTGGAAGGCGTAGCGACAGAGCATGAAGTGGGATGGAGTAACGGCAGTCGATTGGTTGACGTGACTACCACATCTGCGTTTTGTGTCGGGCGTGGTGCCAATTGAGCGGCGCAGTGCTTGCATTATTCCGTTGTATATGATTAGATTAGAGTGAGGGGGCTTTATAGCGCGCTGGAGCCATCGTCCTTCTGGCTCCGAATGTCAAACCAGCAAAGAGTGTTGCATCATGTTAGTCTTTGTTTTTCTTCTTCTTATAATGTTCGAGTTAGGTTTACTTCTGAGCAAAGTCAGTCCATTACGCGGCAAACGTCTATGGTATGTACGGGTGCCACAGGAGGTACAGGAACTCCTAAGGTGCTGAGGCCATATGGTCTCAGTACTCCCCGGATGGCAGTAAGAAGGAATAACACACTACCTACCCTTCTTCAGGGCCCTAAGGATCCGCAGTAGTCCCTTAAGGTGACGGGCTACGCACTCCAACACCTGCTGAGGGAGAAGAAGAAGAATAGACAGAAAACGGGGATCCAATGCATGAAATCTACACTAGGTGTAGGGAATTTCACGCATGAGAGCAGTAAGAATGGAAGGAAGAAGAAGGAATAGTCGTAGAAAAAGGTTGCATGAAAGAAAGAGCGCAACTTGGTTGTTATTTATCACCCGAAAAGAGAATAGTTAGACCTTTTATGTGTATGTTTGAGTGTGCGTGTCTGTGCGTGCGTGCGTGCGCGTGTTTGCGTGAAACGACTATTAGGAGAGTTTTTAAGAAGAAGTTTGAGACAAGTTTAAGGAAATTTGAACTAAATATAAGATGCAAATGTGGTAAGAAAAAATTAAGCACATCAGGATGGGGGAAGAAAAGAGAGATAGTGAAGAGTGAAGAAGAGAGGAGTCTGAAAAGAAGTAAGGGTGTTCATCCCCCCCGGGTCGGCCGTGACTCCGTGCGGCCCATGAAACTAACAGATGCCTAGAGGAGGCTGTTGTATACGTGCAAAGGTAAGAAATGAACGCAGCAACTCAAGAGGTATCAATTTGTCGAGTGTGGCGGGTTAGTTCTGCAAGATAGGGCTAATCAAGAGGATAAAAAAACACTACGGAGGGTGCGATTGGCGAGCATTGATGTAGCTTCAGGAGTGAAAGAGGATCTTCAGATTAGATTTTTCCAGTGAGACAAGTCAGTGAGAAGTACCTTGCAAGCGGAAAGTATTTTTCTTGGAATATATGGATCTGGAAAAGGCCTACGATAGGGTCAACAAAGAGTTGCTGTGGAGGATATTGCGTTGTATGAAGTAGCCGGAAATTTGTGAACAGCGGTTCACAGTTTCTATGTTGGCAGCACATCATGTGTCAGAGTAGGGAGCGATGCGAGAGCTTGGTCCTCAGTAAAAGTGGAACTGATCCAAGGTTGCCGCATGCCACCCTGGCTGTTCAATCTCTCAGGGATATAGTGGCCGGGAAGGTGAACGTGAATGCATTAGATCACAGTTTAGAGTTGTTAGGGGCAAATGGGTAGAGTTGCCAACTGAGTCTGTTTTTTTCTTTTGCTTGATACGGCACAGGTGGCAGATTCGGAGAAGTTATCTACACAAATGTCGGAGGGAAGTGGGGTGTTTGTTAGGAAGAAGCTGTGCGTAAATGTTGATTAAAGAAAAGCAACAAGAGATTCAAGTCATTATGATTAAAGGTGAATCAGCGTCCGCTTAAACAAAGAGTTAGTGGATGAGGTACAGTGTTTTAAATAACTGGACTCCCATGTGGAGGACACGACCAGTAGAAAACAGAGATGAAATTATGAGTGAAGGGAATGTGCATGAGCTGCGGGACTTTTGGTTATGAAGCAAAGAGAGGGCTGTGTGAGACGGTAATTGTCCCAACTATGCTCTACGAGGCTGATGCGTGAGGGACGATAGTGAAAGAGATGATGAGAGATTGGTGAAACGAATATGAATGGGTAGGCAAGTGGGTGTAGGTCTAGTTTGGGTGGATGGATGACGTAATGTAGGCTTTAGGAAGGAAACATCAGTGAGGAGGTAGCGACAGAGTGCAATGGATAGGCGTGACTAGAAAATTATTGAATGAATAAATTGTGGGGCAGCCTTGATACGCTTTCCCATCCCTGTTATCTCATTGAGAAATTGGATGGACGTAGGTGGGGGAGTACCTGCAATTATGACAAAGCAGCGGTATACCAGTGAAAGCTTCCGGGCCCTAGTGCCGACAAAAATCTTGGAGCTCACTGCTGACCGATGTGAATGTCACGCTATTGTGGGTCCCTAGCAGATCCTGATTTGGTTTGGACCTCATTTCCACCGGAGCCTCAACACTAGTCATCGCCCGCTCCCCCGTATAGCACAATGACAGGATCCTTTAGCACTAAAGTTCCAAGTTTTTGGTGTGCGTGTGAGTGCATGACGAGTGTGAGGTGCGTCTTTCCGTTGGTCACTCTCCTTCTCTGAGGTTCGGCCTTGCGTCTGTATCTGTATATCAACACAGTTCTCTACGATATTTCCAGGGCTAATGATGATAATGATAAATGATGAACCGCAACAAATGGAATGAGAATGCTCTCCAGTGGATGAAGGCTGGTCGTGCACACAACGAACGCAGGGTCCAAGGCAAATTTATCCTAAAAACTCCGACGTAGGTTCAAGACAAACTTAAAATTACAAACTATCATTCAGATACCTGTTTAGTCTCCAACAGTGGAACCTGGTTTCCACGTTGATGAATGAACATACCACCGTCAAGGTAACTGGCAATCCGCTCATCGAATGTGATTGATCCTCCATCAACAGCGATCATCAAGGTGACTGTCACTCCCCACTCCATCATCAATCAAATTGACCTCTCCAACATCAGCAATCAAGGTGATTGACTTTCAGTAACTAAATCAAGTTGGCCGACTGTCTATCAACTCCACATATCCTGATGGCCAGCCCCCATAATCACCGCTACCCTGCACCCACCATCAAGGTAAGCATGCTTGGTCATGAAGCAGAATGTGGGTCTGCCAAGGTCCTTCCAGGTGGTGGCCAGAGACGCGATTGCCACTTCCAGGGAATAGATTCCCAAGTCAAGGTCATTGCTCAGGTAGCTCTCCTCGTAGTCAAAATACTGAGGACAACAGGCGGACGTATCATGAAGACTTGAAAACTTTCATGCCCATTACACTTAGCACGTTGAAAACTATGCTAAAACACAGAGCCTGTTGCAAAACTTACTTTCCACATTACTCAATTGTTGGAACTTGGAAAAGGATATTTAGAGAACAGAGATGAAAAATGAAACTGCTTATTCTGGAAGTATTTACATAAACCAAGGACTATGGTAGAGCGCAATTTTGACTTGATGTCCTTGAACGTCATACAAAGACGAGAAAGGAATCGAGGATACCACGCATGAGGTCTGCACAGAGGCATGATACAGCAGACACGAGAAGAAGAAACGTGGGAGAGTTCAAGAGACAGTTTAGATGAAAGTGTGCAACGCTTAAGTTGACTTGGAATGGGAAATAAAAGAGAAGCAAGTACCTTGAAACACACTAACAACTTGATAGTCGCATAACAGTTGATATGGAAGACAACATTATATCGAAGTGATCAAGATTTCCAGCAAATAAAGTGTCATTTGAATGTAATGAGTATAAATAAAAAAGACTAGGCATGACGTCAGCACATGATCCACAGCTTACTTCGGTCCAGCTAATTGAATACGTTTTTAAAATGTTCTCTACAACTTTTCCGTTGCAGACTCCTAGTATAGCCAGCTCAATGTTTCAATTCAAACCTACCAACTAGCAGAGCCAGTTCTATATTCATATTTGTCAACATCTCAGAGGCCATCTGAACATCGAATTGGCCTCTCTTCACATTAGTCTACCATGTGAAATTTAATGTTGTAGATTTGAGCTTGGCAGGTCGCGAGCGAAACACTGTAGCCCGTCTCTTAATGGTACGTGGTCGGTAAGAAAAAGCTATCGATGTAAGCTGCAAGGATAGTTGAGGGTAGAGCAAATAAAAGTGTACCTGCATCTTCGACGGTCCAAAAGGTTATCTCTATCCAAAATTATCATTACTCCTACTATTCAAGTTCCTGTACGGATAAAAATACTATTGCTTCTAACCTGCTTTTGAACAGTTAATGGAGTCAATAATAAATTAGAACTCAAAAGGAAGGCAGGAATAATAACAAATTAATACAGTCAAAATTATTAATGTCTCAGTTTCCAACAAACATATTTATTTGTATTAAATCACACACACACACACACACA
>SDVV010011997.1:0-15630 GCA_016164225.1 Gammarus roeselii
GGGTCACCTTCTCTCAACCAACCTCGTTACATATAATAATAATGATAACAAATTTAAAATTCATCACCATGAAAAAAGGGCAGAGAAAAATAATAGAGCCCAAGCAAGAAGAAATAATAAAATACTAAAATAAAGTGTTAATGATCTATAAAATGAATAAGCATCCATCCACCCCAAAACTGATTTCAGAAATCTATTACTCATGAAACATTTCCAATGTAAAATTGATTTAAAATTGTATCATGTCGTTTTTCCCCGTACATCTCGTGCCGCGCGCTATTTTTAAACTGACCATACATTTTTTTTTTTCAACTTTTTGTCAAAAATTATTCAACCACTTCCGATGCAAAATTATTTTTAAACATCTAACAAGAACTGCGATCCCACGCAGTATTTGAACTTATTGATATTTGGATACTTGTTAGAGAGTAATATATTTATATGAGTTTGACCTCCTCGTTCCACCACTCGCAACCTTTCCTTCTGCACCCGCCCACACGGCGCGCACCACACACTTTCTTCGCACATCTCAGCAACGCATCCTTTAACGTCTCCCATTCTTCCTCCACAACTCAGGTCCTGTCCTCTCACGTTGTTATATTCTTTCCTCAACGCCTGCTGGAACTTCTCTGCTCTTTTTCTCACGTTCAGTTCACTATCTTTCACTACCTTTCTTCCTCCTCGCACTCGTTTGTTGCCCTTCCACTTCTGCTCCACACTTAATCTGCCTTCCAGTAGAAGATTGCCAGACACTCCTCCAGCCCCACCTCCCAACACCCGCACATCCAACAGCCTCCCAAACACTCTCCTCTATATCAGGACAAAATCCATCAGTGCTCTCTCCACCACGGGCCATAGTTATCCACGTGTACTTGTTGATATCTCGCTTCTTGAACAAACTGTTCCCGACCACTAACTCCTGCTCCATACACAGTCCTATCAGGTTTTCTCCAGTCATTTCTACCGGGAAAGCCATTCTTTCCTATTACATTCTTCATCACTACATCTCCAACTCTCGCATTAAGGTCACCCAGCACAACTACATTGAAATGACCTCCAAAACTCTCAATACACTCACTCAGGTCAGTCCAGAATTGCTCCCTCTCCTCTCGCTGCCAAGTCCGTAAGCAATCACAAATGCCCATCTTTCTACGCCTAACTTAACTTTCACCCACATCAATCTTGAGAAAACCTCCTTCCATTCAGTAGCGCCACGAGCCAACCAATCACTCAATATCAAGACCACACCTTCTCGTGCCCAACCTTCCTCCACACCAGACTTTCTTCCGCTTACCACACCAAACTCATATTCGCGCTTACCATTCAATTCCGTCTCACTCAGCGAAAGAAAGTGCAAAAAATGTTTAAAATGCCGGCATAATTAATGCTGCATTATGCCGCTAAGAAGGTATTCCAAATACAGACAAATACTGACGAGTATGAACACTTCATACGGTCACAGCACTCCACATGTGGCAGCAAGGAGGATTAACACGTAACCTACCCTGCTCCAGAAATCCAAGGATTAGCATTCGGCCTGCTGAGGGAAGATGAAGAAGAGAGAGGAAACGGGGATCCCATGCATGACATACACTCACTGTAGGGAATCTCCCGCATGAGAACAACATGAATGTAAAGAGTGCAACATGTCTGTTAATAGACAGCCGAAAAGAGAAAAGTTAGAACCAGTGTTGTTGCCCGTGTCGTGCAACCAGCATTGGGAGAGTTGTTAAGAGGCAGTTCAAGACATGTTGAAAGAAATTTTGAACTTAACATAAGATGCGAATGAGGTAAATAAAATAGAAAATTTTGGATAAGGGAGGAAAGGAGAGATAATGAAGATGAAGTCAGAAGGGGATTGCGGGTTTACACCCTCTCTCTCCACCGCACACCCGTTGTGCCGTGATTCCGTGCGGTTCGTGAGCCTAACAGTTGCCTAGTGTGGGTAGCTGCAAGGAGGCGTTCATCATTAATGTTGGTGATGTGGTGAGCTGGATTTCCTTGATTAGGCGCCAGGTCTTCAAGTGGCATTATAGAGAGATTTTGACTCACCGAAGGTAGTACGGAAAATCATTAGCTTGTACTTTCAAGAATTAGATGAGAGTGGAGGGGAAAACGCCGCTTGCGATGCCCATGACGTTACTTGCGATGATCGAGATTAGTTTTAGTTGCTGAACTCCAGTTCAATAAATAGGGCAAAAATAAACCAGTCAGCAATTCAAATAAATATTTATATAAACTATACGAGAATGGAAGTGTAACAATTGGAAATAGTGACATTAATAAAAGATATTTTAAACACACTCAACAATATCCGGTTGAACTGGTTTGCCAAGAAATGGAACACAATAGAAATCAGTAGTTGGGAAAGGACGGACATCCGACCATCGAGCCTGCAAGCGTAATAACTACGTTGGTGATTGGCACGAGATTGCAGACTAAATACAATGCTCAAATACTCAACATCATCAAGACGAAATAACCTCCAAAGCTGTAGCTTGATCTTAATTTAATGAACCCTGGTCAAGCAAAGTAAAAATTAACATTCAGCCTAAAAAGTTTGTAATTGCACGAGATAAAATATTCATTTTATGACCACTGTGAGGCATCTAGTATAAGATCAGCTATCATACCTAAAGCACATATCATAAATGACTAGACTAGCCCTAAATTGACGGTCACAAACCAAGCAGTACTTCACTGTGGACACGAAGCTCCAGCCGCGCAACTTTACGAGCTGGTATCATAAAAGATGATGTCACTAAAGATGTGATGAAGGAATAACGTAATGCAATGAGATTGAAGTATTAGAATGGTCATTACGATAGGAATGACAACGTGTAAACGTGTTGCGGACGGATGAGAGAAGGAGGCTCTGAGAGTCACTGGCAGTGGCACCGCAGTCCTAGACACGAATAGTGCGACAGCAAGGTAGAGTTTGAGGTGCGACAGGCCAGAATATTTGTTGCTACCTATTTTACTTCTACGCCGCCTTAGCTTTGATTTGATCCTCAGTTACACCAGAGCTTCAACGCGCGTCATAATAGGCTCCTCCGTATGGCTCGAAGATCATGGATTCCAGTAGGCTCGCACGCCTCAGTATGCGAGAAAGAAAAGAAAACGCTTTTAAAGTTAGAAAAATTTGAAAATTTTAGCAATGTCAGACGCACGCTGGTGCGCATAAAAAAAACGCTTAGACGAAACGGACCGCCGCTTCCAATCATTTAGAACTTCAAGAGTAATATATACACACTCTAGTGCATACAGGTAGCATCGTCGAGACTAGCACGAGGTCTACGGCTACACGGACAGTCAGCTCCGACAGCAACGCAACACGACCTAGACTGCCACGCGGTCCAGGTCGACCACAGTACACTTCATTTATTCAGGTAAGATTCAGACGGAACGAATCCTCGCCTCCAATCATTTAGAACTTCATGAGTAATATGTACGCCCGCTAGTGCGCACAGGTTTCATCGTTGGGCCTGGTACAAGGATTACGGCTACACGGACAAAGTCAGCTCCGACAGCAACGCAACACAATGTTTACAGCTACGCGGCCTGGGTAATCAGAGGTACAATTTAGTTATTCAGGTAAGATAAAGACTCAGATGGAACGAATCCCCGCCTCCAACACTCAGAACTCCAAGAGTAATATGCACGCGCGCCAGTGCGCACATATAGTATCGTCGAAATTGGTACCAGGTCTATTGTTTCACGGATTAGATCAACTCCAACCACAACGCGTCACAGGGTTCACAGCTACGCAGTCTAGGTCAACCTTAGAAACTAAATATGGCCCGTGCACGCGCGAGCGAGCACAGACTGAAGAAAAATCACCTATTCACAAAATCACAAACAGAAACTGCCGCACAAATTCACTAGCATTATATATTGTACATGACAAAATTGCAGATCGTGAAGAAAGTGATGGCAGGTTCGTCACGGGCAGAAAAACTGCTCGGATCTTTTATTTCGCACTCATTGTTTAAATGGATAGGGTAGGGAGGGGGGAGGCACAGAGGTCCCTTGGGTCCCAATATAGGCCGACGAATCCCGGAGGGTAAACAAAGTCCTCCGGGCCTTCCCGAGCTCCCCGGGTCTCCCGAGACCCCTCGTCTCAGCTCATCTCGGCTTGTCTCGAATCATTTCGGCCAGTCTCGGTTCGTCGCGACCAACTCGACTCGCCTAAACGTGTTTCGACTGATCTCGACGCACCTCGACCAGCCTCAACGCAACCCTCGCCCTTTTTGCCAGTAATCCGCGGACTGTAATAAATAATTGTTCGACTCGAGCATTTCACATACATACATTTTTCTGTGTATGGGGTTTTTCAGCGTGAGGAGAGGGAAGCAGGGGTCCCAGGGTTTAGAGGGGCCTTAAGTGAGTCCCAAAGTTTCTCAAGGGGTTGCCAAAGGGTGTCCCAAAGGGCCCCGGGTGAGTCCAAGTGGGTCCACCCAAATCCTCCTGGTCTTCCAAGTCCCCGGGTTCCCGAAACCCCTGGGTCCCTCGAGTCCCACGAGTACCCCCACATTCCCGGGACACCTAGTCACAACCAGCCTCGGTTCGTCTCGACTCGTCACCTCGCCAGTCGACTCGTCTCCACTCGCCTCAACCTGCCTCGACCAGCTTCGTCCCCTCCACCCACAGTTTTATTTAAGACTTTCACTCTCTAAGATCAACGTCAACATTATTTCACCATTTAGCCATCAAAACGCCCAGCTGTGCTCGGACATTTATTAGAGGCCCGGGAGAGCGCAACTTCTCCCACCGTAGGTCGGACTAGACTAACTAACACACCGCAATGTCCATCTATGGCCCCTGCGGGCATCTAATGATACCTAATTATATAACTAATCCAAAATTGATTACCATGAAAAAAGGGCACAGATAAATAATAGAGCCCACGAAATGAGGAATAAAATACTAAAATAGTAGTAGTAGTAGTAGTAGTAGAAGTCGCTTCAGTTTTCCACCGGAGTCCCAACGCGAAGTTAATGCAGACTCCCCCGTAGGGCAATTGAAGAGTGGCAGAGTAGGTGCATCGTAGATTACAAGTAGGTTCAATGTAGATTCAGTAGTAGGTTCAACGTAGATACCGAATAGGATTCAACGTAGATACATAGTAGATTTAACGTAGATTCTAAGTAGATTTACGTAGATTCAGAGTAGATTTAACGTAGATACAGAGCAGGTTTAATGTAGATTTGGGAGGAGGGAGCAAAGGTTCGAGGATTCAGAGGGGCCTCAAGTGGGTACTACAGTTTCTCAAGAGGGTCCCGAAAGGTCTCAAGGGTGTCCCAAAGGGCATCAGAAGGGACCAAGTGGATCCCCCTAAATCTTCCTGGTCTTCCAAGTCCCCATGGTTCCCGAAACCACGGGAAATCATGAAAAAAGGGCAGAAATAAATAATAGCGCCCATGAAATAAGAAAAAATAAAATACTAAAATAAAGTGTTAATGATCTATAAAATGAATAATCATCCATCTACCACAAACTCTCACTATAATGAGATGATAGTCGATCTCTCCAATTAAGTTGAAAACTTTAACCTTTGCGAGACGGTATTCGGTCTCGGAGCGATATTCGGCTTAGAGCGGTGACCGACTCATTTTGATACAGCAAAAAAAAAAATTATACCCTGGAAACTTGTAAACTTGGAGCTAAGACGCAAAGAACAGTATGCGATGGTGTTTTCGAACTCACTTGTCACTGATTGGTTACGATACTGCCTCTGCGAAAAGCTATTATCTGGTAAGCAATGCTAGCACAAAGCAATACAATAGGTAACTATACATTAAAAAAAACTCGTTCATTGCTCCTTGGCTAAGAACATAACTGATGAAATTTGTAGCTTTGTACACGGACATGGTGAAAGTATAAATGAATACAGATAAAGAAATGAATACAGATAAAGACGCTAGGACGAATCCCCCAAAAGAGGGATGGCCGACGGTAAGTTGCGCCTCATACTCATTCAAACTCACACCCAATTTTTGCCTTCTAACTTGAAAGTGTGTGGACAGGACCCCGCAACACTCAATTTGGATCAGGAGTGAGGTCTGAGATCAGTGTCGGCAGCAGAACCCGACAGCTATCACTGTTCATATCCTGTTATATTATAATTTCTGGGCTCCTCTACTCATGTCTATCTCTTTCTCAACGAGACGCCAAGGGTGAGAAAACGCATCCGAGCCGCGTCAAAACTCATCTATTCACAATCATTCTCTACTCGCGCCTATCCATTGTACGCTGCCCCGCTTCCACCACACTGAATTATGTCCTCCCAAAAGCCTGCATCAAGCAAGCCAAATATAGAGAAGCTGAAAAATACCCATGACGAAGAACAGACAAATATTGACTACTTCGACTCTAGGAACTAACATCGCCCTGAACGCAACAGGTTTTGATATCAAGTTACGAACAAGCATGAACTTTAAAAAAAATAAGTACACATGATAATTGAATACTTGAATACTGACATTCGAGATTTAAATTATAAAACAGAAAGCCTTACAAAGTTAGGATCATTAAAAAACTATAGAACAAAAAACACATAAAAGAGCATGAAAATTGATCCATCATCCCCCATGAAACAAAACCTAATTTGATATGAACATTATCGCTTTCAATTGAAATAACTGAGCTGCTGCACTGACGCAAGCACAAGGTTTGCGTACACAAGCAAATCTTGAACAAATCGTAGACAAATAACACAAATATTCATTTCTGATTTTTACATCGCATATATATATATATATATAAATAAATTTTATGAAATTCCGGTCATAATCCACAGGTCACAATTGTGCTGAACATAAAAAAAATTATATAAGAAATACCAAAAGCAAACGTGTCCATAACGATGTAAGTCACTAGACGAGTCAATTAGCTAACAGATAACGGGTGCATGGCGCATGTTACCAGGCAAAAAATGTCAAAGCTGCCTACTTAGGGCGAATAAAATAATAATTACCATTCGTGGTTATATTATCACACGACGCACGTTACTTGGAAATCACAGACGAACAAAGCTGCGCTAGAATAGTACGAAAGCATTACTAATAAATACTGGCTATTTAATATTCTAAAAAGATCTAGGATAGTTGCTTCCGTAGCCGAGCATTTACTGAGATGTCATATTTGATCTTGCGACGGTGTGATTGGCAATCAAAGGGTTCTGATATGCATCGTTCCAGTGACACTTGTCAGCCATTAAAATGTTGGTTTTCATCATGAAGCCGCAAGGCCTGAAACCCAAGAAAGGGGTGTGGCTGATGGCAAGCCGTACCTCACACTCTTCTTATGCACTCAAACGCATACCAAAACTTACCCCTTTAGGATTTGAATTATTATTATTATTGGTGCCAAACTCCGCCGCACATATTGGGTTAGGAGTGAGGTTCGAGATCAGTGTCAACATCAAGGCCCGACAGCTTTCGCAGGCTTAGTCCTGCTGCGTCATAATTGCCGGGCCTTCCCACACTCACGTCTATCTCGTTTCGCAACGAGAGCCCAATGGCGGGAGAGCGTATCAGGGACGCGTCAATACTCATTCATTCACATTCTCCACTCACGCCTTTCCGTTGCACACTCTCTCGCTTTCTCCACACTGATTTCTCTCCCAAAAAAACCCGGTGTATGTCAACCGTTCACTTAAACTTCGGTCTTCCCATAGGCCAACGCCCAATCACCTCCGCTTGCATCGGTCTTTTCACCAATCTCCGATCATTTGTCCTCACCTTGAGTCCGAACCGCCTCAAAACACGTGATTCTACTCTGTCCTCCTCCAACTTCTTCACCATCTCCGTTCTTATTCGAACAACGCCATTATTGATTCAGCCATGGCCACCTTTCAAACTTTTATCTAAAAAAAATTAAGTATTATTCTCTTCCCAACGACTCAGTCCCGTTGGGACACCGACCCCCTCATACAATCCACTCTTTGTTTTCATCCCCAATGACCTACAGTTCATTGTACTAGTCAGAGCGCCCAACAATTTGCACTCTTCCTTCAATCTAGATTTCATCTCATTTTCAACTAGTCCAGTCTTCTTCACATGAAAGCCCAGGTAGCTACTTGAAACTCTGAACTTCCTCCAGTAAGTCTCCAATGATGGGGCACTGACTCAGCTAGCATCCTACTTCCTAGAACAGCAATAAATGTTTCTTAATCATAAAATTCAAAGCTGATATTGCACATTTAAACCCCTCAAACGTATAGATTTTTCATTTTAACATTTAAATTATACCATTAGCGAGCCATCAAAACGTACATGTCAGGGAAAGCAATTAGGTACATCAGAAGGACCAGGGTTAGAGTTCTGAGTGAGAAGGGTACGGATGGACAGACTTATCACGAAGTTAGGCGAATCCGAGGCAGTTGCTTCAGTCGTCCAGCATTTCACTCCCTCCTGCGTCAGCCGACAAATCGAGGTCAGCCTCAGCATACGGATCAGTCAAGTACCTGAAGAAGGTGACACAGAAAAACTGAGTTATAATTCAACAATGTCTTTGGAAGAAAGAAAAGACAAGATGTTGCAGCTCCAAAAGACAGAGGTATGCACGGGTACCACAGCTAATACCGTAACTCCTGCTGGGACCACGTAGTCCCGGCAGCGTCCGGGTGGCAACAAGGAACGTTCTAACTTGGCCTGTCCAGATCCAGAGCCCCAAGGATTCACGGTGGTCCTTTAGGTGCCGAAGACTATTGTACCTTAGCACCTGCTGAGGGGAGACTGCAGAAGAGATCATAAACGCGGATTCCAGGCTTTGAGATCTACAGTAAGTGTAGGGAATTTCACGCATGAGGACAGCAGGAATTGAAAGAAGGGAAGAAAATATCATGTAAATCGTATGACATTTTATACAAAATTCGAAATTGGTCTTGCAACATCGTCTCCTATACTACAGTCTCTTTAATGCCTAGCTGACTTACCTACAAAACATACACAAGACTTTTGATTTTTAGTCAGAAGTGTGCCATTAGAAGGCAGTCGTGGGCTAAGAACACGACCACATTTAGCCTCTCTTTTGTCATTGGAATATCCTCCCACTGAGTCACCCCATCAACCTCCCTGTTGCAGTGTTTAGTTACAAAGCTTTGTATGATTTAACGTACATCAACAACGATAACCTCGTGTATATAACACCATCGTAACCAAACGGATTTGCAAATTCGCAGTATCTCATCAACAAGATCTCAACTGTTTGTTAAATACAGAGCTGTTAAAACTGAGAATTTGATTGCTACAAATATAAGAACGAGAAGACGTATAGGTACCTGCAAGCATGTTGATACATCACGTCATTTCAATAGCTTATTGAATTGTATTTTAGAGCATATGTAACTTGTTATGACAACTGTATAGTTAGAATCGTAATTTGGGATTTGTGTGCCAAACAATTCGTGAGTAGATAAATTTTATATGCAAACCCATGTTCGACATTTTGCACTCAGTTCTCTTCGTAAAGGTTAGTGTAAACAGCATATTGTCATGATTATTTAAATGCAAGTTGACCTAACTTGATTTATTTATTTTTATATAAATTCCTAGTTCAATGTAACGTTTTCTTTCGTCTTGACATTGAACAATAAACAATCCATTAATTAGATTCTAGATTATGGAGTCTTCTCCACCGCAGTTCCGACATAGTATATCTATTGATTTGTGGGATCTAAATGTAAATCAACTCAATACTAATACACTCACGTTAATTTTAAATTTTTTGTCAGTAGCAAATAATGTCTTCAGAACAGCTCACGCTGACTAAGACTTGGTGCATATTAACAGTGCAGTGTGATAATTCTGTAATTTTTCTATGTCATTATACATGAACAAATTTGAAATCCTTTTGACCAGAAGAACCGCAGAAGAAGGTTGCATGAAAGAGCTCAACATGGCTATTATTAGCCACCCGAAAGGAGATTGTGTAAGGCCGGTGAGCAACGACTAAGTGGCCAAGGATAAAGATAAGTAACATAAAATATTGAGATAAACATGATGAAACAAAGGAAGTAGCTAAATACAATGCGGTAAAGTTAATGGGTAAATAATATGAAAGTCTGTAGAGAAATAAGGGTTTTAACCTTCGATTGGGCCATGATTTCATAAGGCCCATGAACCCAGGAGACGCAAAATGAACTGCAACCACGGGTCTCGCATCATCTCTGAGTGCCACACTGACAACTTGACGTAACTTGCTAAATCCAACTCTGCACGTGCTTCGTCAACCTTAGCATATATCGAAGCAGCGCCTACCTCTCAACGTGCCTCACACACCTTCCAGGCGTATCGAGGCCACACCCATCTTGCACGTCACGACTCCCAACCACACGCATATTCCACAGATCTACCCTCGCTCCTCCATTACCCTCTCCTCAAGTGTCACACACATCTCTAGGCGCGGCACCCACATCTCCACTTGCGACACCCGCATTTCCACATGTGACACCCACCTCCACATATGCTTCCTCGTTCTTTCCACGTGCTCACTCACCTATCGAAGGGCGTCGCCCAGCTGTACTTATTTATCGTCCACCTGTCCATGTGTCTCATCCGTCATGTCATATGCCTCACCCACAAGTCCACGTGTGTTGGCCCTCTTCTACAAACATCACAGAGCCATCCCTTGGCCTGACCTACTTCTTCATGAGCATCACCCACCCACCCACCCACCATGTGTATCACCGAGGCCTCACCCACCTTTGACATGAATCGCATACGAAATAAAATTAGAGTGATAGGGAATGTGAATGTGTACCACACAAGGCTCCCCTACCTCTCCATGTGGTTCATCCACCCTTCACGAAACTATATCTTAGAAACCTCACCCACTTTCCACGTGACGCCTCCCAACAGTTCCCTCGAACTTCGTTGATCTACCACAGCGCCTCTCCTGCCTCACTTGGTGTCTTATTCACTTCTCCACCTGCCGCACGCACCTCTGAGTGGAGTGGTGCACGGCGTCCTGCAGCAAGCAGAGCTCCTGCTTGAAGGAAGCCAGGCTGCTTTGCAGGCTGGCGAGGGGTTCCAGTCTGCCTCGGTGGTCAGCAGCCTGAGCTCGCTCCAGCAGCGCCTGCAGGGCGGCGGTGTCAAGAGGGGCGGGGGAAGGAGAAGATAGAGGAGGAGTAAGGGGCGAAACATGCTCCAATACCCTGGAAGATATATCCTCTTCATCTTGAGAAGTAGGCGTCCGAGAGCTCATCGCAGCTCTGATCTGGCGCAACGAGTCGCTCAGCGCCGTCCTCAGCTCAGCGTTAGTGGCCAGCGACGCCTGTCGCTCACCCACCGCAGCCTCTAGCTCGCGTTCAGAGCGCTCCAATCGAATGGTCAGAGAAGACACCTGCTCTTCCAGCTCTGACACCTTGTGCCTGCTGCTGAGGGCCTCGCCCCTAGCCTGGGCCACAGCCTCGCTACTTTCTTTCTCCCGCCTCTCGCACTCGGCTGTAGCGGCGATCAGAGCTGTTTGAAGACTGTTCACTTCTCTAGCGCTCATCTCGAGTTGCCTATCAAGCACAGTCCTCTTCTCTCGTTCATCACTCGCCAGCCGCTCGTATTTCTCCCGCTCGTCGTCTGCTCTCTTTTTTTCTCGCTCAAGTTGCTCCTCCACTCCGGATTTCTTCTCTAGCACTTGCTGCAGCTGGACTTCGAATCGATCCTGAGCAGCCTTCAGCTCCCGCACTTCAGCGTCCAGCTTTGCCTCCCTCTGCTTGCTCTGTTCGAGCTCAGTGGCCACAGCAGCCAACTCAGCGCTCAGCTGAGACGATGAGGCGCGCAGCTCAGCAACCTGAACAAATTAATAATATTTAGAGTTGGGACAACGGCTCAGAGTAGGTCTGAACAATTCAAATGCCTTCCGTCGTCTGTGACAAAATTTCCCCGTCCCAAAGGTGGAAAGTAAAAAGAAACAAAAAAAGGAAATCGATACAATATAGGACAACATTACAGAGTTGAAGGCAACAATGTGTCTACTCTTGAGCCAGTTAACTCAAACCTAACGGCTAAAAACGATCCTACAGTAATGAAATAATAGATCAGATTCGATTACCAAGGCTTTCTAGTGCACTGGAATTATGAAATAATGATCATACCGTTCTAACACATTAGGACAAAGCTGCCTGGATAAAGACTCTATGCTACCAGAGGAGAGATTCGTAGTAAGAGCCGGCCATGGCAGCCGTGAGCTGAACACTGCACTCAGTCACCGACTGAACATAATAGTAGCGGCAGGGATGAGCTGACAGGGCCTTGCAATGTAGATTAGAGTGACGAGGCTTGCTATCGTGCTAGATAAACGTCCTTCTGGCGCCGAATGTCAAAATAGTAACCGTTGCATCAAGCAATATACAAAATATCATATTTAGTTACGGGCGATTGTGTTTACAACTGAGTAGTCAATGTCCTTTACGCTGCAGATCTTGAAGATATGCATGGGCGAGACAGGAGATACAGGAATTCATAAGGTGCAGAGGCTATATGGTCCCAGCAGTCCCAGCACCTACTCGGTTCCAGAGCCTAAGGATTCGCAGTCGTTCTTAACGTGTCGAGGGGAATGTGCCCCAACACTTGTGGGGGAAGGTGAAAAAGAGATAAGAAACGGGAATAACAGGCAAACGAACAACACTCAGTGTAGGGAATGTTACACATGAGTACAGCAAGAATAGCAAGAAGGAAAAGTCTTAGGAAACGGATCCATGAAACAATGAACGTCACTTCGCGGTGATTAGCCCCACGAATGGAGAAAACGAATCCATGAAAGAATGAACGTCACTTCGCGGTCAGTAGTTCCCGAATGGAGAGAATTAAGGCCCGGGGCGCAACGACTATAAGGAGAGTTACTAAGAGGGAGTTTGAGATAGGATAAAGGAAATATAAAATTAGGCATATGCTAAATCAAAGTAAAGTAAATTGCGGATGGGAGAGAAAAGAAAGATAGAAATGGGTGAAGAAGACGAGTCTGAAAGAAAAAAAAGACCGTTGGGCCGTGATTCCGTGCCAGCTGCATAAAAAATGCAAAGGGAGGGCCCGGCGATGTAGCAACTGCTAATGTATGTTGCCAGATAATGCTAATCAAATGATGCCAATTGGAGGTTTACAATAGAAGCAACTGACTAGCTTCATCAGCACGCATATTAACTCTACCATTAAACTAAGTTACTTGCCGAATGCCAACAGCAATGTTGCGTGAGATGATTCGAACTCAAATTTTTATGATCTACGAAATAATTATCAGCTTGTAGCCAATAAAATATGAGAACCCACCAAGTAAGCCTTGATTAAATAGCCACTATTCAATTTTGTGTGAATTTAAGACGTCTATCAATTTAAATGTCGCATGGTAAGAAATATATTAAATTGATATTCAAGTAGGAATAACAGTTCGTGAAATATTTTTAGTATAATCCCACTGAAGACGGGTGGCCGATGGCAAATACCTCACACAATTCTGATAAACCTACTATAAAACTTCAGTTATTCAACGCTGAAGTTTTTGGCCAGTACTTCTTGTCAGGAATGAGGTCCGAGATTCGTGTCTCAGCAGCAGAGCCTGTCAGCTTTTGCTGATTTACCTCTACTGCGCAATAATTGACAGGGCCTTTTCCCACACACGTCCATCCCGTTTCTCGACGAGACTCCAAAGAGGGGAAACGCACCCGATCCGCGTCAAAAATCGTCATTTCACAATCATTCACCGCTCACGCCAATCCATTGCACGCTCTCTCGCTACCTTCACACTGATGTCTCTCCTCCCTAAAGCCTGCTTCACGCCATCCATCTACCCAAAACTCGGTCTTCCTCCAGGTCTACACACAATCACCTTCAGTTTCGTCATCCTTTACACTAATCTCCCATCATCTATCCCCACCACGTGTCCAACCCATCTCATCACACGTGAATCTACTGTCCTTCAACTTCCTCACCACCTCGTTCTGATTCGAACGTCATTATTGACCCTATCCCGCGTCACTCAAACCATGCCTCCCAATAAATTCCTCTCAAAAACAGTGGAGCACAGTTGGGACGACTATCGCTTCGTGCAACTCTCTCCTTGCTTCCATAACCAATATCCTACAGATTATTACCCTCTTCAGTTTACCCAACAGTTTACACTCCTCCTTCATTCTAATTTCACATCTATAGTGTTCAAAAGGACATGGGCTGCACATGAGAGGCCTTGTACTAAAGCACTGAACATCTTCAATTAACTCTCCATTCTGGTGGACACTGATTCCGACGGTTTCGTCCATCCTAGAACATCCCATTATTGTATTTTTTGCTCTAATTAACGCGCCAACATAGAAACGCTGGAGCGCTCTCAACAAATTCATGCCCACTCCATCCATATGCAAAACTCCACACACACGGCTCTTTGTCAATCCGATCGTACGCCTTACTTGATCCATGCAGGCCCAGAATACATACCATTTGCATGGTAGCTTTTTCTCACAGGCCTGACGTACTGCTAAAATCTGATCTGCTTACCCTCAACCACTCCTAAAACCACACAGTTCCTCACCAATCGCACAATCCATACTCTTTAATTCTCTTGATTAGCATTCTCCGGTACAATTTACCCATCACATAAAATAAATTAATACCCCCTGAGTTGTTGTAGCTTCTAAGTTTTATCGCCTTTGCACTTATTCAGCCGTGAAAAGAGATTGCGCCACTAAATCGGCACCACAGCCGAGAAAACCATTCAACTATAACTTTCTCCGACGCTCTTTAGACACTCAGTCGCAATGCCGTCCAAACCAGAAGGGGGTTCCCAGCTTTTTTATCTCCTCCACCTCTTCCTTAGTCATGTCCGTATCAATTTCTGCTCCCAAAACCGGCAACGGTGCGCTACCACCCACAGCAACAACGTCTGCCTCTTTGATATCAACATTCAACAACTCAAAATACTCTGCCATTTTCCAACAACAGCTGGCCGTTAACATCTTTCACTACTACCTCCTTCTCTGTCCCCCCCTTTCTCACCCACTTCGCACGCGCTTCACCACTTTCTCTTCTTTCTATAGATGTCACAGGCAACCACCGACCTCGCCTGCAGCTTCCCTTCAATAGCTCTTCTATTCTGCGCCACAGTCATTTTAACCTGATCGTTCCATCCCTCGCAACCCTTCCTTCAACACTCTTCTATACCCACCAACACGGCGTATAGAGTGAGATAAGAGATCTATACACAGCTTCAGGACCAGAGAAATAGCTTCTAACAATACAATCCCCATTGCAACCTAGACTAGCGATGCGCTCGCTGTGTCGTCACTCAGGACCAGAACCTCAGGACCAGAGTAATAGCTTCTAACAATACAATCCCCATTGCAACCTAGACTAGCGATGCGCTCGCTGTGTCGTCACTCAGGACCAGAACCTCAGGACCAGAGAAATAGCTTCTAACAATACAATCCCCATTGCAACCTAGATTAGCGATGCGCCCGCTGTGTCGTCACTCAGGACCAGAACCTCAGGACCAGAGTAATAGCTTCTAACAATACAATCCCCATTGCAACCTGGACTAGCGATGTGCTCGCTGTGTCGTCACTCAGGACCAGAACCTCAGGACCAGAGTAATAGCTTCTAACAATACAATCCCCATTGCAACCTGGACTAGCGATGTGCTCGC
>SDVV010011998.1:0-15630 GCA_016164225.1 Gammarus roeselii
TTTAGGTGCATAATCTTTCATTTAGGCAACATCTACCCAGAGAATCGATTCAGGAAGCGCAGCTGTGAACATGCGTCTGCTAAATTTCAAGGGACCTTGTTTAAATTGTGTGAATGTTTCTGATCCTTGTAGTAATTTTTCAAGATCGCGTCTTGTTGTAGACGGAAATGTATTCGTATAGCTTTGATGTAGGGCCTTCACGCTAGAGTATCACCCAACAGCCTTCGGATGGTAGTAGACACTCTACATTCTAATTCACTACTAATCTCAAATCTGGTATACATTATTTTTTATAGAGGAAACACTTGTTCAAATTCATGTGCTGCAATTTGTGCTCTAATCAAGAGTTTTGAAGTACTTGGATGTGTGAAATCAATTTAGATATGACATTATGGCTTTCGTTCCACATGTAGCTTGTACAATGAGAAGACCGATTCAATCTTACCTTTTGCAAAAAATGTTTTACCGAAATAACGTAATTGATTGTTATCGCGTATGTGCAGGATAAGAAAGTGTTTGGTATTCAAAGATATTGTGCGATGGAATGGATTCAAGTGAATGAGTGATTGGTTTAAATGTATTGCAATGATATTTGCTCGCCTACCCCGACAAAACACAGATGAAATAATACTTAGAGACGCTGATTCCATCATGAAGTCATCGTACACAACAAGTAGTTTACATATAGTTTTCTTCGCTAATGGATCGAATGAGAGTTGTCCTGTGTGTATTTTTAATTTTTCATGTTTCCTTACAGGAAAGTGCTCTGACCCTGAAACGACGACCTCATCGAAACTATCAATGTATTTACTAATTATTTTTTCCCACAAGGACTCTCTTACCGCTGGATGAGAACCCGTTCACAAACAATTGTGCGGGTTTGGCGAAAAGGTTGATGTGTGCAAACCTAACCGTCTCCATCTCCTCCAACAGGCAATAGGTAACTAACTATTTCTCAATGAACCCTCAATTTATATATTTTTTTCTCTCATTGCAGATGTATCCCATCAAGGATATGCTAAAGTCATGAACACGTTTGGTATTACCAGGTCATTTTTAAAACTCCAAAGTTTGATCGATCATGCCAATATATTTGACATTATCCAATATCGTACCCGTATGTTTTTCCAGCAATTGATTAAACCTATTATCATTTCTCAACAGATCATGGTAACAACTCGATTGGGAGGTGAACCAAATCAATCCGGAACTTCAGGGATGATAAGGAATGTTTAACGAAAAATGTCGATATATTTATGAATACTGTAATCAATTTTTCCATGTTGGAGCATAATCAACGTTATATATATTTTTCTAAATACAACATTTTTACGTGCAGACCGACGCAGCACCTTCCAGCGTATCCTCCGTATCAGGGTGATCCTAGGTACGGTAATCTAAACTACCATTGTCATCCGCTGCCTGTGTCTCACTGGCCGCAACCTCGACAACCGTTGCACAGACCACCGATGCAGGCACTAGCTCACCCTCAACAGACTCGACCTTATCATACATCAGAAACCTTTTACCAAGTTGGGCGTATACAAGGGTTAGTTTATTTTTTTCTAATTTTTTTAAAATAAATTATAACATTTTCCTCATCATCTTCACCATAAGTTGATCTGTCTGGTACGTTGGGGGCTTGTCTTCCAAGATTAGGTCAAGTGAGTGGATACGCTCCAGCATCGTAACCTCATCACTAGGAAAGTCAGGACTTAGTACAATTTTAAACATGTGCAGATTGATTTAATGTCTCCAAGCGATACACTCGATAAAGCCCGTCCTATTAAGAGTCCTATTCGAAAACATTAAATGTTGGTAGAGTCGTTGACACAAAATTTCCAGCTTCAATGAATGCAAACCTCTGGAGAACCCGATTATAGGTGACTGCAGGATTGATCATCTGCTTATCGGTCTTGTTGAAGAGGATGTTTACTCGACGGTAAACTGATAATGTATCCAACGCCTCAGTGGTATCCTGCCGATGCAGACAAGCAAACAGGCTACAACATGTATTGTTATCGTATACTAATGTATAAAAATGCGAGTGCTGCAGCCCAGACATTATTTGTGCTCTTGATCTCGTCGACGACACACCTTCCTCGAAAATGTAAGTAACATGTCTTTATTTTTGTTTTAAAGATATCTTTGCTATTTGTGTATTGTTTTAAAGACACCTCCATTATATGTTAATCTAGAATGTAGTGTTTTTATTATTGTAGGATGAATCAAATACCAATGCGAGAGGATGTAGGGAGTGCCCCAACTTGCTTCTGTCTGACCCTCGCATGCCCTAGCGCAAGCCCTAGCGCAAGCCTTGTAGTGTCTGCAAGCCCTAGCGCAAGCCTGCAATCCGATGGCACCTCCCTTCCGTCTTCGGAAAAACGCGGAGTTCAACCTACTGCTCAGTCTTCGGAACTGCCCAGTGTGCAGGCTACTGATGGTATGAATCCATTCGTCACTCAGTCTACTGCTGCCTTGGCGATGTCTCCTATTGAACCGTCTACTGATGATCCATTCTTCGCTCAGTCAACTGCTCCGGAACTATCCGGAGATCAGCCTACTGCTGCGTCCTTGGCAGCGTCTCCTGTAGGACATTCCGTAGCTACTGATGTTTCGGATACGTTGGGTTAAGCTATACTTCACCCACCAACCTCTGAAGGTATTTTGGACCACCATTTTGTCACCTAGACATCCATCTATTCACTGAACATGACAACGTATCGTACATGATAACATTGGGATGCAAGGAATTAGTGAAACACATTGTAACTAAATTAAGAACATTCCAAAGACTCCAATGCACCGCGAGGGTTAAAATGGGAAAAAATGGAGGATACATACATCGATAGATGACAAGGACTGGGTATCAAACACAAAAGCGATCCAGCTGACAAAAAACATGCTTCAAGTGAGTTGCTTGAGGATCTCGGGGTAGATTTACAAAATAAATAAGAAATACATGAGCTACAAGGAAGTGGCTGGAGTATCAATACAGTAACCGCTGTGGAGCTGAAATTCTACAAGACAGGGCTTAAAAGAAATAAAAGACTAGGCGACTATGTTCCTCGGCCTAAAAATTGTCTAGGGCGATTCCATATTGTCATCATCAAAACAAAAAACGATAATTGTGTATTGACAAGCATGATTGCCCATTTCCACTTGAAGCTACATACAAACCTCTCAAAGGATAGAAATAAATCTGAGCGTACTTACCTCCCATACAAAAACGCTTACTTTATTTTTTCAAAACATACATTGAACACACCTGTGGCTTCAGAAGATTTACCAAATATAGAAAGAGACTGTGAAGTTAACATTAGACTATATCAGCTCACAAAAGAGAAGGAAGGTTATGGTCTGGTCAGTGTATACAGAAGTAGTTTAGAGGATAGTGAGGAGCGCACAATCCACCTTGTGCAAATCTTAGATGCTAATCATATCGCTCTCGTTCCTTGTTTCTCTTCATTTATGCGTACATTTAGATATACGAGACTGAGAGACCACTTTTTTTGTCCCTTCTGCGTGCAAGGGATGAACGAAAGCAAAAAAGCTGGACATGTAAATTTGTGTTCGTCCAGTACAGGCTTGCAAAACATCAGTAAGCCTGAAGAAGGCGAAATGTATCAATTCTCAGCCATGCACGCAACAATGAAACCCCCCAGCTGTATGTTATTATGACTGTGAATCTGTGCTGGAGCCAAGCCAGGAGGGAAAACATGTAGTCAACATACACAAGTTGTGCTTGTACAGTTATACTCTAGTGGATAAATACGGGAAAATTGCAGGGTACAAAGTAGTCGATTCTACTTCGGTTCCATTTGAGGAGATGGAGACACATCTTGTCAAGAATATGTTGCTGGACTATAATGATTACATATCAACCTTACCATTGCACCCCGAACCCTTCCTCACCAAACAAGACTTACAAAAATATTGCGGAAGCAAAACATGTGATAGCTGCGTTGACGCTTATGGAGAAAACGGCAAAAGGCGAGTTCGCCATCCCAACCATTACGTGGAGGGGGTCTTCGGACCCAATAAAGAGGTTATAACAGGAAACTACATTGCAGCCTTATGTTAGAATTGTAATATGAATAACGGAGAAGCTGCGTCATATGCCATGTATTGCTCACAATGCATCGGCCTACGACATGAGATCTATTTTAAGAGGATTGGACGATTTTTTTTCTTACATAAATGTATTGCGAAAACCGTCAGATAAAGTGTTAAGCATCTCTGTCTCCATGAACGATGCCACGAGCAAGTGTGGTGTCAAGTTCATCGACTCTTTCTCGTTCCTCAACTCAAGTTTTGACAGTCTTGCCAAAAATCTTAAAGATAGTGGCCATGACATGCTGCTCCTGAAATCCCATCTCACAAGTCTCTGTTACAGTGACAAGGTTCAAGACCTCGCCACACGAAAAGGACATTTCTGCTACGAAGCCATCACGTCGGATTCTGTGCTGGACCAAACAGATAACCCGTTGCAACTAGCCTTCTACAGTCAACCTCGAGGCAAAGGAATATCGCACTCTGATTATGCTGAAGTGATCGAAATGTGGAAGGCAGCAAACTGCAAAACTTTGCGTGACTACATGATTATATACCTGCTCATCACCACGCTGCTGCTGGCCGAAGACTTCCAAAAGTTTAGACAGACCATGACACGCGACTATACCTTAGACCCCGTCCATTTTGTGAGCGTCCCTGGCTTTGCAATGCAGGCCGCCCTCTACGACGGAAAGATGAAACTGTTGCTGGTCAAAGATATTGATCTCCTGTACTAAATCGTCAAAAATACACGAGGTGGATTCGTAACGTTGACGAAAGGCCTGACCAAGATAAATAATCCCCGATGCAAAGACTATGACCCTACATTACCCGTGTCTTCGGCAGCAATGTGGCACTTTAACAGTCTTTATGGTGGCTGCTTGAGCAAACCCCTCATCATTGGCGAAATCCTCGAGCTCACACCGGAAGAAATTCAAGCATTCGACTTGGTAAACACACTATTCTAGCGAGTAAACTTACATTGTCTGTATCGATGCCTAAGTCAGCAATAAAGTTGAACGAAAAACAGACGAGCTGCCGCTACTGCTACATCACAAAGAGGTCACCTTGGACGATGTTTCGCTGTTCACAAAAAATCTCTTGGCTGGCTCGGAACATCTCAAAACCAAAAACTAGCAGATCGTAAGCTAGTTGCTAGCCATCTACCTCAAACTGACTACCTTGTGGCCTTGGAACTTCTTCAAGTACTTCTCAGACAAGGACTGGAAGTCACAAAGGTTCATCGAGTTTTTCGTATCAAGCAGGAACCGATATTCAAATCGTTCATCACGAAAAATATCCAAAAACGTCAGGAGTCTACGAACTTCTTTGAAAAGTCCCTATATAAGCTTTTATCCAATAGTATTTCCGGAAAGCTTTTGTTCAACCCGCTCAACAGAAGTCTAGAGACAAAGGTCTTGCGCACCTCCAAAGAGTTCCGAAAACACGCTGCCCACCCGCTCTTGAAAACTGCTACGCCATCGGCCCCGAAACAGTCATCATGATCCTCACGCAAAAAATCTGAAAAGTTCATCCACTCCAAGTTGGATTCTACGTGCTTGAAAAATCTAAATCAAAAGTCTGCAGCTTCTTTTATGACACACTAAAACCACGCTACAGTGACAAAGTCTCGCTCATCTACTCTGACACAGACTCGTTGCTGATCCAGTTCAAAGGCGTAGCCGACATTGAGGAGGAAATGCGACAAACTCCCCTAGCTGAATACATGGACTTCTCCAACTATCCTAAAAATCATCCCTTGTTCGATGAATCCAAGAAAGGACAGCTGGGGCTACTGAAAAGCGAAACAGCTGATGACTACTCGAGTAAAATCATTTGCTTACAGCCCGAGTGTTACAACATGTTGCTCAAGTCCGACGCCACAAAATTAGCTGCTAAAGGTGTCAATTACCAGACACAAGCCAAAATCAAACATGAACAATACAGAGACATACATAACTAGAAAACAAACACACACTTCGAGACCATACACAGCATTCGCGAGCAAGCATGCCAGCTTGAAACTGTACGCACCATTAAAAATTGCCTCAGTAAATTTGAGAACATGCGCTACTATCTCGACGCGTGTACAACTCTTGCCTATGACCACACGGGCATCCCCAAAAAATCTAATGAAGTTGAACCAACCGTCACTAAAAAGAGGAATCGATGTGTCTTGGCTGGTCATGATGATGTAAACATGGATTTAACATGGAAGAGACTCAAGCCGGGTGAGACCGTCTTTGGCGAGTGTACTCGCGATGAAAGCACTTCCACGTCTTCAGGATTTGGAATTGGAGGACTTTTTTTGTCTGTTTCATCGCTAGGCAGTAACCAATTGTACCAAAACAACACGTCTTCAAGTTTTACTAACAAAATTTATCCAGGAATGCAGCTACAGGGAGAGTGGAGTGTAGGACTTGTAGAAGAATTCTATAATGACTGGTTTAAGATAAAAAGACACGATATACAATACAACATTGTAATCTACATAGACTATTTGAACGGTGAAAATGAACGAATCGGGCATAATTTTTTTTAGTTTATTCCTAGCGAGAATATCTCAGGCAATACATTGGAAGATTAAATCTCCGAACTAGAAGTCAATATTAGAAAAAGTATGTTAAGGAAACAAATCGTTAGCGATGAAGGAAAATTGTTTGACTATGATAAGGCCACACGACGCATAAAGTTCATTGCCTTTATTCTACAAAACATGTCGCAACACAAATATACTGAAGCTATGGTGAATTGGTACTTTGTCGGAGATAGATCGGCTGATTTAATGGGCGGAGCGATATGTAAATATAATGTCGGTGAAGGTGGCGTAAGCGAAAAATGTCCTTTATGAACGATAATGTATGCTACATAAGCGTTTACTCTGATATAATTTCACGCAGTTTTATGGGTGACAAGCAAGTCAACATTGATGATGTTATTCCTACTAATAACTCTTATTTACTTATACGAGCCCATGTCATATATAAAAAAATTACAGCTTGGTCATATTGATTCCATTTCCGTCGATCTACGGGATGGTGTTGGTGGTAACATCACGTTCAGGGATGGTGGATCGAGCCTATGCGTATTGCATTTTAAAAGAAGCTAGAGCCTTATAAATATAACGATGGAGGTAAAAAAGATCATTTGGTATCTAGCAATCATGAGAGTGGTATATGCATATTCGTCGTACAAACAATACGAAGTTTTATTTGCAAAACGTGGCAAAATACGAGGTGGTAGTTTACATGATATTGACAGATTTACAAGTCCGATATCGTACCAGAGGGGTAACGGATTCCTCTCAACCATAGCCAATCATGTAAGACGCACATTGCCTTTTCTACGAAGAACATTACTGCCTGCAGCTGCCGATATGACTCGAAACCTGGCACACGGTTACTCGGAGCAGACATATATGCGGAAATCAACAAAGGAACATGGGGCTGCTACACTCAAGAATGTTGTAAAGAAAGCCATGGTTGGAGGTAGGATCACAGTAAAAGTAACGAAAAATCGTAAATCGAAGAAGAATCACAGAAAAATTGTAGTCGTGTCATTAATAAATACCACTGTTCATGTATCAATAACGTTAGTTTCGGGTAAGGTTCTATACCTACAACATGCTTGGTGGATTATCTCTCAACATGACAGGGCTAGGAGCCCATACGGAAAACTATGAGATGGGAGTGATTGATATGTTTCCCTCCATCAACAAAAAATATTTAATTGAATCAAGTATCGAATCGAAATTTGAAAGAATTTATCCAAGTACAAACAGCAGTCTGTATGATGGTAGAATTGCCGATTCCTTCATAGAATTTCCTATTCCAGGATGGGATAATGAAATGGTTGACATGAGCTCGTTAACTGCAGAAGTGAAAATCCGTTGACGGATTCTTTCATCGTATGTTCCAAAGTCATTCTCTATTCCTAAATGCTGTTCAGTGTGAAGGAAACAGTTATACAGGACTACTAAATAATCTCCACACCTATACATCCATGATGAGCTCGGATCTAAATAAGTAAGGGTTGAATATGAAGTATAAATTATTGCAAGCACCTATTCCAGATACCGTCGTCGCAGCGAATTTTGATAATCCAAACGAAAATAAGACTTGGATTCAAGAAAGTATACGTCATGTTATACATATGATGGGACCACTAAACTGTAGCAATAGTTATATCTATTGGATAGATAATGTCAGCGTAAATATACGTTTGTAGCTGGCAAAACCTAGTAGCGTTTCCTAACACATGACAATGAACAATACATCTATGTCATTAATTCATGCAAATTATGGTGTAAAAAAGTTGTACCATACCCTACACCTTTGCTTGCTCTAGATAAAGCGATCGACCTATCGTCAAAACAATAGTGTTTCCTACCGGTCAAAACTCCATCTCCATTGATTCCCCCTTCAACGGGGTCGTTCCACATAAATTAGCCGTGTTTCTTATTGATCAAGCGGCACATAACGGAGCATATGATCGCAATCCGAATTACTTCCAGTACAATGATATCACGTACGTTATCGTCGATGTGAACGGAGACTGCGTTACCAACATTAGATCATATTTCCCCAGAGAGTGCGCTCAAGCATACCACCAAACCCTTCCGGCTCTAGGGAGGCGCATCAGCGCTCATCTCATCACAAAACAAAATTTCCTCACAGGAAGAACTATATTTGTTATATATATATACAAGAACCACCGACTCTGAAGATATCATTGACCTAGAAAAAAGAGCAAACATACATATAACAGTGAATTAGGAAAATCCACCCACTACGAATAAGATCTTGTTCCTGGTAGGTTATACACTCTATGTCATCCAAATAAATTCGTCAAGGAGGGTATTCCCCAAATATCTACAGTAATCATGAATAAAAATCAAATTGGCCACATATCCATGAGCGATCCAATTATGAAACGCGCCTATATAGGGTGTTATGCTGAAAACAGAATGTCCATGCATCAAAGGAATGGGTACATGATTGTTAACAGCGAAAGCGATCCCAATAAAATGGATCATTGGATCCTAATATTAAAAAGCGAAAGCAAACACTACTTTTATATTCGTTTTTGTTTAATCCAAAAATTTATGGAGGAAATATAGCTTCGCAATATAATATCCATGCAAAAATACAGCTTGTACTACAGAAACCAATCCAAAGTGATCAATCATTGGTCTGCGTAGCATACTGCATCTACTTTGCCTATTATCCATGATCGAGCGGTTCTCCAACAGCGAGCGTCGTAGAAATGATGCCAAAGTGGAAAAATTCATCATGAACGTTTCCGGAAATGAACATTTGTGCAAGAAGAATATGTGTAGAGAATAAACCTTTAATACAACATGTAAATTATTATATACCTGTAAGATGTATCGTCAATAAAAAAATCATGGCATAAATGTATCTTGTCATTACCACAAAAACATTCAGAGGACCCAGCATTGAAAATGCACATATGCAACATGACATGCAACGAAGTTGCAATACTGTATACCCAAGCATTAAAATACTAATATCCTTATGTAAATACAAATATTCCGGACGCTATCCGTTTATCCGAACGAGTCACTCGTTGGCTGACTCACGTGCCTAACCGCTACCATCCGCGCCGCCCCCGTTTTTGCGCGGCTGACCCCTCGTCATTTTATCACCAAAAGTGACTCTGGAATCCCGTTCTTGGATCACTTTATGCTACTTGGGTTTGATCCTCAGAAGTATTTCGCCGTAACGAGTAATGGATGATTATTTTAATTTTGATAGCGTCATGCTGGTTTAGTGATCCTGATACTTTGAGCCACAACATGAAGGAAACTGAACCTAAACTTCGTTCAACCTCTATGTATAAAAATGATCCGAAGCCCACCTATAGTTAGTACAGAAATGGTTGCAGACAATTAGGATTGATGTTTTACCATGACCAGCTCAAAGCTCTAGCCCTAACAAGACAGACGACCGTGTCAAAGAGCCAGTTGAAGGCAGGTGTACGAAACACGAATTGTTAAATAGCTTAACGCTTATTTATTTATATACTTAGTTGAATTTAAATATCTATCCATTATCCTCGTTTGATGTAATGTATTAGGCAATAGTTCATCAAAAAGTTTGTTCCCCTGACATTTCCTCTGTCCGCTAAGCAGAAACACTCTTTATTGAATCGTGCGAAGAATTTTGTCGATCATTGTATTTTTTTTTAGATATGTGTCACGATACACTTCCATCAAAATAATGAACTCTTATATTGTTCCTTATGGGCGTCTCGTTTGGAAAAGCCCAATAATGCATTTAGTGTACGACAGTTTTGCTAGTAGCTAGTGCTAGTAGCGCTGAGGTTGAGAAACGCTTAAGCTGGGTAGCGCAGAGGCTGAGTAGCGGTGAGGCTTAACAGTGCTTAGGCCGAGTATGGTATAGGCCGAGTTAAGTTTCGGTAAGGTAACGCTTAGGCTGAGTAGCAGTCAGGCGAAGTGGTGCTTAGGCTGAGTACCACAAAGGCCATCCCTGTAGCGCTTTGACCAGTAGCTTGTTATGGCAGCTCCCTCGTATTATACCAACAACTACTAGCATACTCTACTACTAAATGACCATAAGTTACCAACCTCAGCCTTCAAGCCACAGAAAGGTTCTTCTAACTCTCTTCGTTCCTTGGTGTTCAGCGCTTGGTGCCCACCACGGATCACGTCCGTTAAAGAGCTTATTGATCCTTACGCTGTTCCCGGAATCACTCTCCCCGTTTCCAAACTGTCAACCCTTACTCCTCTGCCGCTGCTCACCTGTCTGCCTGGATCCCTCTCCCCCTTCTCCTCTACCATTAACTAATTGTAGAAAAGGGGATTATTGGAATAGCGTTTGAGCCCCACTCAAATACCATCAGCACCAAAGCTGACAACAGACGGCGTCATTCATACACTTGCAAAAACAACTTGCGGACACCTGAACTTAGGAATAAGAATAATCCGACCCCACATATTCTACGCAAACCCAGACTAGTCCTACAACATGACACCCACCCACTTAAACTCATTACAAGAAATATAAAAGAACTCTTCAACAAAAATGTAAGCCCGGCCCCCCTTTGTCATTAATTGTTAAACCCACGTTAGTCCCACAGAGATATTCATAGCACGCCAGCAACACACTTTGGCTTCCTTCAAACTTATATTGCACTCGCTACAGAAAACACATATGTGTATAAACAGATGCACATTTCACGACACAAGTGCTCACCTAAACACACTTAATACAGTCCCGCGGTCACCCACTGGAGGTCAACAAGGAAAGTTAGGCCACAGTGCAGCACAGCCTTTCGGTCATACCGGCATCCTCATTGAATGGTGTAAGTGATGCACAGGCGCACCCGACACTGTTGAGTAAGTCATGACATCTTGCCATTCAATCGCGTCTGGCATGATCTACCTTATTATATCTCTAAATTTAGATTCTTTGTTAGTTTTGACAAGAACAAATTTTTCTTTATGATTTCTATCCATGATACCATTCAGACTTTCTATGTGTTTATTTCTGTGTCAACCTTCAAATTACAACAAATTCAACTGCATTGAACTGCTATCACTTCAAAATTCCATCTTTACAGGAAGTTTTACAGTTTTATTTGCTTTGATAAGCATTCTTGCTTCGCTACGTAGTGGAATGTTTTCTAAAACTACATTTTTAACGCTTGAATTACTATTAAAATAGATATCCATTGTGGATTCATCAGAGTTTCTTTTACTAATTTTCATCTTATCTAAATTTATGATTATGTCATGTTTGCTCAATAAATCCATACCCAAAATAACTGGATAATTAATATCTAAATCTTCTCCCACTTCAAAAAAAGAAGGCATCTTACAGCCAAAATATTCCACAACTAGTTGAGTGCCTAACCCATAGATTATATTTGACCTTTCAAAGCAAGGGTTTATATCAATTTTATTAATTTCTGAAGTCCTTATTAATGAATTTGTAGCTCCTGTATCCAGTAATGCCAGCATCTTGTGACCACATATCTCAACTTCGATTGTTAAAGGTCTATGGGGCAGCAAAGAACTAACCTCAACTACAAAAACATCTTCCTTTCTCTCACCTTCCTCATTATACTTCCCTTGACTTTGTTTATTAATTTTACTGTTCTGATCTTGAAACCTTATATCTTGAGATTTTACATTCACATTTTTGTTCGAGGGCTTCTTCTGCCATTTCTCTGACCTGCCCTCCTTCAAGCCAGAGCCTCCTAGTTTAAATTACCTGAATTTCTATCAAATTTTTCTTGGCCTACGCCATTTATGTTATTAAATGATGCATTGTTTCCAGTAAACTCTCTTCGACCATTGCTGTTTCCAGTACCTCTTCCAAAATAACTACCACCTCTTCCTTGATAATTACTTCTACCTCTCTCTCGCGAGTTTCTACCATCACTCTCTCTCTGATTTTGGTAATATGGTTGCCTGTTACTGTACGACTGATATATATTAAACATATTTTGATCGTCATATAAATTAGAATGAGAGATTGACCGTTGATGATGTGGTGGTTGTGATCTATCTTGGCTACCAACAGAGTAATTCTGTCTAGGAGTACTCTGATATAGTTGACGATTTTGTCCATATGCACCTCTTTGGTTTGGAAAGTTATTCATTTGTGAATGTTCTCTGTTTTTATAATGCTTTGGGCACTCTTTACTAAAATGTGTAGTAGCCCCACAAATAAAACAAGCATTGAGCCGGGTTCTACAATTTACCGCGGAATGTCCAAATCTTTTACAAATATTACAGAACTCAGCAGCTGCGTGCTTCATTGGAATAATTGGTTTATAGGGTCCCCTGCTTCCCTGATATTGATACTGCTGCGGTGGAGATTGAAATCCCCTCCCGATAAAACTCCTGCTGAATGGTCCTACTTGTCCATATGACTGTGATCCAGCATAATTAACCTGAGTCTCACACGTTCTACGTCTATCACCACAAGGGTGTGATTGACTCTTGTCTGATTCAGGTGACCACCTCCTTGAATAAAAAATGGTTTTTTTTTTAGTGCATTTCTATTCTCTTCATGTTTTCTCTCACTTTTAGTTGGTTCTAATTTCTTATTACTCATATTAATTACTATCTACTCTACATCACTTACAGATTTATCATCAGAGCTGTCCTTATCTTTTTTATCACACTCTATTTGTACATCTTTCAGTCTTGCACACTTCTGAATCCTGCTCCAATTAATTTTCTTGTTCTTTAGCTTGTAGGAAAGAGTTTGTGAATTAATTTCAGCTCTCACTGACTTGGGAATAGAACTCTTGAAGTGATTGATGAGTGTCTGACTCTCTTTTACTCTATGTGTAGGGAAAGCGGTCCTAAACAACCCTTCTAATCTTGTACTAAACAAGAATAGGCTTTCTTATGGTTTCATTTGTGCATTTTCAAATTTCTTCTTAGCTTTGCTCCTTCTCATTTCCTTGCTATCTTTGTACCAAACTAATAACTTGACTTTCATTTCCTCATAACTATCATCAAAGTCTCTCAAGGACTTGAATCCTTCTAATACCTTCCCACTCAATTGTCTTTCCAATTCTCCAATCCACAAATATTTTCTACCTTTAAAATTATCAACACAATACTCTTCAAACCTCTCCAAGTATTTTTCAAAACTTTGACCAGACTCCTCCTTGAAACGTTCTTGCTTGGGTACAATCCTGTTGTCTCAGGATCGCAATAGTTTTTCAAAAGTTGTTTCTCCAATATCATGGTTTACTTTCCTCTCTTTGTTTCCTTGATCTTTGTAAGCCTTGAGTTTTTCTTTATTGAATATTTCAGTATCTGTCAGGTCATCACTGCTTGTAGAACTCAGGAGACTATCTGATTCACTACTTGTTGAATTTTAGACACTTTTTTTAGAAACTGCTGTATCAGATGAACTGTCTGTCCACTTCCACTTCTTATTTTCCCCTTTCTTGCAGGGTGATTTAGATTGTTCCTCCTTCTTCAACACCTTCTCCGTTCCCTCATCAGGTTTGACAGCTTCGGAATAAGACCCTTTATTCCTATCTGAAAAAGAAAAATTTTTCCTCGAATCACAATGTTTCATTGGGTTCTTCTCCTTTACTCCGATACATTGGTTGTGTACTTTGGAATGAGCTCCAGTACTTTTATCAGTAAACAAGGCAAATTTCTTTCTCCAATCATCAGGCTTCTTACAAATTCCATCCTTTACTTCTATCTCACCTTCATCAAGGAATTTTGTAAGATCCTTCTTCATGCACCTCATTAGTTCCAAAGACTCCTTTGATAACCCCTCTGTACCTCGGAGTTTGAGCTGATTCAAAAAAGTACTAACCATAGTCCAGTTCTGCATGAGTGCCTTCTCTTCTGCATCTTGGTCTATCTTCTTTTCTTTCTCATGGTCTCTGGCACCTGGCACCTCTTTAGTATTTATCAATGAGAAAATCAACTCCTGATCTTTGTCATCCTTTCCTGCCATATTGATCAACAAGAACCAACACGATCTGACCTCCAAAAAAAAAATTCAATTAATCAAGTAAGCAATCCTGGTCACGGCACCACAAATATATATGTCACGGGATGGCTTGCCACATTAACATACATTAGCCGTCGTGATTTAGATATATACCTTGGTGTGCCTTTGAGGCCACAAAACCCTCTTCCTTTAACTACTGTCTGCTTGTTTGGGTTCTTCCTTATCAATAAGAGAGTGTGTGTGCAGATATATAACACCAAGTAAATGTTTGGTATTGACAGGTATAAGTGTTTTATTTCACATCAGGTAGATAGCTATTAACAATTACCTACTGTAAATTAGCATATTGCATCTAAGTCAACTAATGGTAAATATTTACAGAAAATCATAACTATTTTTATTTGTGACCTAAATGAAATCCCAAATAGGTTCATCACCATGAAAGGTATGGCCCTACAGATATCCCCTTGGATTCATCCTTTAAAGGGAGCCAATAGTAACAATGTATTCAGATATAAATAATAGAATAAATACCCAGCTGATAATCCCATAGGATGAATATAGATTGTCTACTCAACATTCAGCAATAATTATCCAACCAAGATATCCTTCCACCTCACTACTTTATATTAACCAATAGTCCCCACCAATGTCTTTGGGCAGAGCCCCTATCAATTTAGTGTACTTTACTACTCCTAGGAAGTCTCACACCATTCATCAAAATTGGTTGTCAGTAATCAACTAGTGTTTATTGTGGGCTTATTTACATCCCTTAGGAAGTGCAACCTCTATAACTATTATAATTAACTACTCTGATCAAATTAGAAGTGGACTTATTTTCAACCCACTGGGGAAGGGTCACATGATAACTAATTAATCTAATTATAAATAATAACTTAGGTGGACTTATTTACAACCCACTAGGGAAGGCCACATGATATCTAATTAATCTACTTGTAATAATAATTTGGGTGGACTTATTTACAATCCACTAGGGAAGGGCCACATGATATCTAATTAATCTACTTGTAATAATAATTTGGGTGGACTTATTTACAACCCATTAGGGAAGTGCCACACTTACCGGAGACAATGA
>SDVV010011999.1:0-15630 GCA_016164225.1 Gammarus roeselii
GGATGAACACAGTCGCCTCGGGTGGTAGAGGCTGGCCGGCGTGTAACAGATTAACACAGTCGCCACGGGTGGTAGAGGCTGGCCGGCGTGTAACAGATTAACACAGTTGCCATGGGTGGTAGAGGCTGACCGGCATGTAAAGGATGAACACAGTCGCCTCGGGTGGTAGAGGCTGGCCGGCGTGTAACAGATTAACACAGTCGCCACGGGTGGTAGAGGCTGACCGGCATGTAAAGGATGAACACAGTTGCCATGGGTGGAAGAGGCTGGCCGGCATGTAAAAGATTAACACAGTCGCCACGGGTGGTAGAGGAGGGCCGGTGTGCAAGCAGCTTGGAACAGTCGCCTCGGGTGGTAGAGGCTGGCCGGCGTGTAACAGATTAACACAGTCGCCACGGGTGGTAGAGGAGGGCCGGTGTGCAGCAGCTTGGAACAGTCGCCTCGGGTGGTAGAGGCTGGCCGGCGTGTAACAGATTAACACAGTCGCCACGGGTGGTAGAGGAGGGCCGGTGTGTAGCAGATTGGGACAGTCGCCATGGGCGGTAGAGGCCAGCCTACGTGTAACAGATTAGGACGGTTTCCAGGAGGCTGTTGAGTATGGCCTTCGGGGAGCAAATTGGGTCCGTCGTTAGGGTTTAGTTGGGGCTATTACGCGGGAAGCAGATTGTTACGGCTGCCAGGGGACGGAACAGGATGGCTTTCGAGGAGTAGATTGAGTCCGTCACTTGGAGACGCTATCTGAGTGCTAACGATTTGCACCGGCTTATCTGAGAACAATTTTGTGATGTTGTAACGCCTCAGAGTCACTACGAGACTCTTACATCAATGGTATTGCAATGGTTAGGAGTTTAAATAACCGACTTGTCGTGGATTTGCCTCCGAAAGTTGCCCTCGGTTGCATTGTCGAGTGGCTAGTGAGGCTACTGAACCTGTGTTTTGTCTAGGGTGAGGTGGCGGTTGGGTTTCGCAGTGCTTGCATTGTTCTGCTGTATAAGGGCAATAAAGATGAAAGTGAATGCTGCATCTCATGAGGTATCAGTTTGTTATATGTTTTTAGTAAGTTATACAGTACAGTGCTAATCAAGAGGATTAGATACAGTACGGATGGGCACCTGGCAAGGAACAGTGTGGCTTCAGGAGGGGTAGAGGGTGTATCGATTAGATTTTTGCAGTAAGACAGGTCTGTGAGAAGTACCTAGGAAGGGAAGGTTGTTTTGAAAGCGGTTTGAAGTTTGAATGCCGGCGACAGAGCATATGTAACAGTGGGGAGAGAGGTGACTGCTCGATTCACAGTGAAAGTAGGTCTGAGATAAGGTTGCGTCATATCTCGAAGGCTGTTCAATCTCTACATGGGCAGAGTGGTCAGGGAGGTGAGCGTGAGTGTATTGGTTCGTGGCTTAGAGCTTTGTGAGCGAATGGGAGGAGGTTGCAGCTCAGTCAGTTGCTGTTTGCTGATGATACGGCACTAGTGGCGAAATCTGAGGAGAAGTTGTGTAGACTAGTGTCGGAGTTTGGCAGAGTGTGTGAGAGGAGAAAGCTTCGAGTTAACGTTGGTAAGATCAAAGTTATAAAATATTTGAGGAATGTTGATTCGAGCAAAATTAGTGTCCTCAAATACTTGGGGCCTCTGGTGTAGAAAACTGTACTGGTGGAACCTGAGGGGTGCACTGGAGAGTGTAATGAGCTGTAGGACATTGGGGATGGAAGCAAAGAGAGGGTTGTATGAGAGGATAGTTGTACAAACTGTGTTATTCGGATCTGAGACGTGGAGGACAGGAGCAGAAAATAGAAGAAGATTGAATGTTCTCGGGATGAAATGTTTTAGGGGCATGGTTGAGAAACATGATCAATAAAGACGTTGTTTAAATTATAACGGGGATGATGAAGAAGTTAGAAGACAGATGGAGATTAGTGAAAGGCTGATGTTTGCGGAGATGAGTGAACCTTATGCTAAAGATAAACCGAAGTTTGAGCGTATGGATTGGGTGAAGCAAGCGTTGAGAAAGTGTGACATTAGTGTGGGGTAGCAAGAGAGTGTGCTGTAGATGGGCGTGAGTAGAGAATGGTGGTGAATGGACGAGTCCTGACGCTGCCCTGACGTGCTTTCTCGCCCTTGAAGTCGCTTTGAGAAATGTACAGGTAAACTAGTTTCACTGACGGGCCTTGCTTCTCACACTGACCAGAGTGTTTGTTTCGGGGTCTCCCGGCTGTATCTTTTTGCTCAAAAAGGGTAGGTTGTTTGAGTGTGAGTGTGAGGTGTACCTTCAGTCGGCACCACCCCTTCCTAAAGGATTTGGCGAGTATCTTCATCTGTTTTTTAATTTTCATAATCTTAGTGGTGGTCATTTCAGTAAATTTCTTAAATGGTTGCTGATAAAAGAAAAATAATGAACCGAATTTGAAAATTTTCAGTATTTTGTCTTGCAGCTGCTGAAATGAGCAATGTTATAAAATGTGATTGCCTCCCAAGCTCATTGCTGAACAGAATTGTTTCTGTAGTTGGCCCTCAGTGGGACAGCAATGGTGCCGCATGGGGGCAGTTGTGGATCCTCAGTGGAGCAGCCGTAAAGTCGCAGTAGGGCAGCTGTGTGGAAGCAATTGGGGTCAGAAGTGCAATATCTCTCATTGTTCTCATTGCCGCCCCATCCCCCTCACCATCTGCTCGTTTGCATTCTTCTGAAGCCAACACCGAGGCATTAAAATGTCTTTTGCTCGGCACAGAGCCCTCACTCCTGAATTTTTAACTGCACTACATAGATACCGTGACCTTTGGAGAGCGGGTAGCTTGTTTCGGTTTTAGTCTTGATGTTACTGGACTTCATGATGTTGGATTTTCTCTTACTGTAGACAGCTGCTTAAGCAAGTAAGTAATAGCAAATATATGGAAATATTTTTTGCTTGCGATTGTGCTTTATAAAGCTGATCGGTGACGGAGCTGGGTACGCTGAAGCTGATCGGTAACAGAGCTGGGTACACTGAAGCTGATCGGTCACGGAGCTGGGTACACTGAAGCTAATCGGTAACGGAGCTGGATACACTGAAGCTGATCGGTGACGGAGCTGGGTACACTGAATTAGCTCTTTGTCTTATCAGCGGCGCGTTATTGGTTGATACTGTGTACTTGTGTGGAACAATTGGCCATCAATCATTTGGGCATGTGGTCCGAGAAGACGCGTGCCAACCTTGAAAAGTGATGGAAATAAAATTTTACTGGAACGTCGAATTTAGGAAATGTTCAAGCCATCATGTGGATGGCTTGTGTGAGGTTGGTGAGAACTGTGGTTGTGAGACGTGGGGTGGTTGTGAGAGAGCAAAGGTTGAGTGTTTTTTAGATGAATTGTTCGAGTGGCAAGTTGGAGTGATCCAGAGGGATATGATCAATAAGGACGCTGTTCGAATTAGAACGGGGATGGAGAGGAAGTTCGAGATAAGAGTCGAATCACATGTTTAAGCTGGACGATGAGAGCTTGGGGGAAATGATGATGAAAGCAGAGGTGACTGGGCCCAGGCCTGGAGGAAGACCGAAGTGTAGGTAAATGGATGGCACGGAAGCAGGCTATAGTAAAGGGTGACATCAGTGTGGATGGCACGGAAGCAGGCTATGGTAAAGGGTGACATCAGTGTGGAGTAATCGAGAGAGTGTGCAATGGATATGCATGTGTGGAGAATGGTTGTGAATGGATGAGATTTGACCTGGCCCTGATACGTTTTTCCACTCTTCACGTTGCACTTAGAAACGGGATGGACGTAGGCTACGGAGGACATTGCAATTATGATGCAGCGTGGGTAAACCAGCGAGTGCTGTCGAGGCCTGCTGCTGAAACTGATCTCGGAGCTCACTCCTGGCCCAAAATGTGTGTTGCTGGGTTCTGGTCGGCTCTTTTAACACTAAAGTGAATAAGAGGAGTGTGAGATGCAACGTGCCGTCTGTGACCCCCATGCTGGGGAATTTGACCCTGCGTCTCTGAAACACGTAAAAATAAATTGAGACTTTAAATTTTCTTCCAGAAGAGGCAACTTTGTCTTAGCCATCATTTTGTAATACTTATCCTTGTTTTGTCAGAGCGTCTTACGCAAAACCTCTTGGTGATCTCATTATGCCAACTTTGACCCTGGTGTTTTTAAATGCGATTACATGGGAGGCGGGTCCTGAAAATTGAACAACGATAATATTTGCACTAAGAAAATTATATGACAAAAATTATGAGTTCCGTTTCTAAATAATCAGAAAAAGTCTGTGTTGTCAATTACGGGTGTTTTCTAACTATCAGCCAATATAGTCAACATAAACATGAAGCTATTAAACAGACTTCTTTGTGAAGATGCAAATACGCTTGTGTTGAAAGGCTATTAAGAAATAATGATCAAAGAATCAATAGAGGAAAGGTATACAGAGCTACTTGGTCTTTATGAGGGGATACTAGGATTCCAAGTTTTCCGTTCCATTTCCATTTCCACCAGATGGAAATGGAAGATTGCCGACATGTTTTTACCTAAATAATACCGACGCAAAGTGTCGTATGAATTCAGACGATTTGTAAATCTGGTGTTCCATTTTACATATTAACGCATCTTACCTGTTTTGAATTCTTCCAGGTTCATACATTTCTCGATAGTCTCCAGCGCTGCCAGTTTGCAACCGAGAAGAAGATCATAACCATCAATATCAGATGCCAACGCAGTTGCTCAAATATGACTAAGTGAAGCCTGAGCCCTGGCAATCTCTCCTTCCTTTGCTGTATTAGCAATAGTTACTTTGCATCGCCATGATGAATAAATGGCAGGCACACAATTTATTAGCAATGGTTACGTTACATTGCCGTGATGAAGAAATGGCGGGCACACAATTTTGTGCTCTCCTAATATTATTCTAGTAATCTGACTGATGACGTAGAAATTCCTCGATTGAAACCGGAAAATGATTATGATTCAAACTGAAATATTTGTCGATGTCAGGAACATGAAAAATATTGTTTTTGCTATTTTTTTTCATTAGTATCTACACATTTTTTCCGAGGGGAAATTATTCCATAACGAGTAAGGGACTTTTTAATAAGTATTTTATGAAATTATATGATTATATAAGCAGATTAGGACCGTCACCAGAGGACGGTAGAAGTCAACCAGGTTAGCCGCCAGGGACGTTAAATAAATGCCTGTGTTTAAGTTATTGGTAATGTCGCCAGCGCTAATTGCAGCTGACCTGAAGGAAGTAGTTCATTACAGTCACGTATGGCTGGTTTGGATGGCTCGCGGGATGCTGTTTGGAACAGTTGACAGGGTCGGTTGAGGCTAGCTAGCGGAGAGCAGATTTGGAGAGTTGCCAGAGGCGACAGAGATTTGTCTGCAGTGAGCAGACAGGAACAGTAACAAGTGAGCGGTGGAAGCTGGCCATCGTCAAACAGATTGGCAAAGCCGCAAATGGCTTTAGAGGCTGGCCTAGGTGTAGCAGATTAATGCAGTTGGTAGGGTCGGTAGAGGCTGCCACGCAGGCAGCAGAATCGGGTAGTCACCAGAGGGTGGTGAGGCTGACCTTGGGGTAGCTGATTGGTATTGTCATTAGGGGCGAGAGAGGCTGGCCTGAGTGGTGTAGATTTGGACAGTCGTCAAAGGGTGGTAGAAGCTGGCGTGTGTGTCAGCGTGTAGCAGATTGCGACAGTTTTCTAAGGGCGGCAGAGGTTTGTCTGATGAACCGACGCCAAGTGAAGCCGATTTGCACCGTCGCAGATAAAACCAACGCTGAAACGCCTCAGCGTCTCTGCGCGACTCTCTAATTGATGTGATTGCTATGATTGGGAGGTAAAATAACTGACTTGGCGTGGATGTGTGTCATATAAGTTGCCACCAAGCGCATCTTAGTGACATTCATCGTCAGGGCCTGCAGAGGGGTGGAGTCATAATAGGCTACGGTCGAGTGTGGTGGCGTTTGAGTTGCGCAGAGCTTGCATGGGTCCGCTGTATAAGGGCAAAGGAAATATAAATGAATTCTGTAACTCGATAGATTTCAGTTTGTTATGTGTTGCCATAAGGTTGCACGGGAGAATGCTAATCAAGAGGATTTGAGAGTGTTCAGATGGGACAATTTGCGAGGAACAATAGGGCTTCAAGAGTGGCAGAGGGTGTGCCGATCAGATTTTTGTAGTGAAACAGGTCTGTGAAAATCTCTTTGGAAGGGAAAATATGTATTCATGACATTCAATGATACTTAAAAGGCCCTACGACAGGGCAAACAGGGAAGCGCTATAGAAAGTGTAACGTCTGTATGGAGTGGGCAGAAATTTGTTGAAAGCGGTTCAGAGTTTCCACGTCAGGGAAAGTGGAACTGAGACAAGGGTGCTTTATGTCTCCGTGTCCGTCCAATCTCTATATGGATGGAGTGGTGAGGGAGGTGAACGCGAGTATATTGGGTCGTTTCTTGAAACTGCTGGGAGCGAATGGGCGGAGTTGGCACCTGATTCCGTGAATAAGACAGTGGTGGCGAATTCTTAGGAAAAGTTGTGTAGGCTAGTGGCGAAGTTTGGCAGAGTGAGTGAGAGGAGGAAGATGCGAGTTAACGTGAGTTAGAGCAAAGTTAAGAGATGTTCGAGGAATGTCGATGCGAGCAGAATTATTTTTCTTCTAAATGGAGATTTATTGGAGTATGTTCAGTTTTTTAAGTACCTAAGATCTCATGTCGAGAAGACTGAACTGCTAGAAACTAAGGTGAAGTCTTGCGTGAAGAAAGGGCATGAAGCGTTGGGGGCACTAAAGGGTGTAATGAACTCTGGGGCGGTGGGGGTGGAAACAACGAGGATGAGAGCTGAAGAGAGAATAAGGTTGAACGTTCTCAAGATAAAATGTTTAAGGAGCACGGCTGAAGTGACCCTGACTGACAGGATAAATGAGGACGTTTTTTGAATTAGAACGGGGATGGGGAAGAAGTTAGAAGACAGAGGGAGGTTGTGGAAAAGTGTGATGAAGGCGGAGATGAGTGAACCTAATGTTTCATGTAGACCAAAGTTTGGGTTGATGGATTGCGTGAAGCAGGCGTTAGGAAGGAACGATTTTAGTCGGGGGTAGCATGAGAGTGGGCAATAGATGGGCGAGGCTGGAGAATGGTTGTAAAAGGATGAGTTTTGATGATGCCCTGATGTGCTTTCTCGCCCTTGGTGTTGCGTTCAAAGAACGGGATGGCACGGAAAGGGTAACCAGTTTCACTTGCGAGCACTGCTGCTGACACTGACCTAGGATCGCACTCCTGACCAATAAAATGTGTTGTGGGGTCTCACGGCCGGACCCTTTAGCGTAAAAGAGCTAAGTCTGTTGAGTGTGAGGTGCGCCTTGCCGTCGGACAGCTCACTCCCTTTTATGGGATTAGGACCAGTATCTGTATCTGTATCTGAATCTGTATCTGTATTTGTACAGTCATGGTGGTGGTCATTTCAAAAGATTCCTTAAACGATTGCATGAGAAAAAAAGTCCTGCATGTGTTTTCAATTTTTTTCCAGCATTTTGCCGTTGCTGGATTAAGCTTTGTTATAATATATTCTTACTTCCCAACTCATTGCTGAACAGAATCGTCTCTGCGGTTGGGTATCAGTGGGGCAGCAGAAGGATCGCAGTTGGGCAGCAGAAGGGCCGCAGTTGGGCTGCAGAAGGGCCACAGTGGGGCAGCAGAAGGGCCGCAGTGGGGCAGCTGCGTGGAAGCAATTGGGGTTAGGATTGCAATATCTCTCAGTTTCCTCATTGTCACCCTATCCCCGCCCACCTCTCCCTAAGCCTTTCCGTCTGCATTTTTCGTACGCCCAAACCTTGGCATTACAATGTCTTTTGCTCGGCCAAGAGCTTATGCTTTTGTTTTTTGAGCTGCTCAAGTTCGATGCCGCGACCCACGGAGAACAGGCAGTTGATGTTAATGGATTTCATGAATTTAGTTCTTCTCTTAGTGTTGACAGTTGCTTAAGCATATAAGCGAAAACAAATAAACATGAGTATTTTTATTGTTGAAAACATTCCTTAAAGCTGATCTGTGACGGAATTATCGTAGCTTACGTTTTCATTTTCGATTGTATAAGAGTGTTTGGGACCAAACCTGCCTACAATATCTTCAGTACTTTTCACTGAGTTTAAATTTCTCCACCGCGCGGCTAATAATGTTCCAGTTCCTCTGGATAGCATGAAGCTCTTCATAGGAAAATAAATACATTTGCCAGAAATATGGTTTGGTGACATGAACATAACGTTAACTTCCGAGGGCAAAGGTAGCATACAAATATTGAAATGGAAACCCTCACTACACAGGGGAAAAAAAAGTGTGAAATAGCTTTCACGGGAACTGGTTAATGAGCGGACGGTGGAAAAACCTTATTCAGGGTCCTTTTCGAATGCAGATGCAGAATTTCGTAACTGCTTTTTGTAGCTGGGGTACACCGTATAAGTTCATTGTCTTGTTTGCATCGCGTTATTAGTGGCTATTGTGTACTTGTGCGCAGCAGTTAGTCAACACTCGTGCGGGCATGTAGTCCGGGAAGACGTGCATCTGCCATGAAAGTGGTTTAACCATCATATCAGATAAGCGTCGATTTCAGTAAATGTACCGGTTTTATGACTACAATGCACGACGGTACGTTCGGCTTTGCAAAGTTATTCCAATCCAATATCCAAGGAAAACTTTCCTCTTCATATCACTAAGCAACACAGAAAATAGGGGTGTGAAGTATTTTGATTGACGTCCCTGGGATAACCTGGTGAAAAATAAATTTTTGGGCACAGAAGGAAAATTTCGACCGCGCCCTTGATCACAATTTTCCCGGTAGCGAGCGAACCAAAATGGAAACGTAATTTCAGGAGAAAACAGTAACTGCGGATTGAAGTTTACGATGGGAAGAACGTTGCTTCAGGAATGCTACGGAAGAAAAATTGCTGTGGTCTATGTCTCCAATATCAGAATAATGAGCGTTTCTATTTATATTGAAATTCTTGTTCACTTTGTCGACGTGGTTTCAGCTGATTTTTTATTTATTTGGTTTTATGAAATGAGTCACGCAATTCATATCTATATATATAAATACGAGGAGGTACACACTTATGGAAGGGAATTAGTTTGCCGTGCGGACTGATGCTCTTTACTTTATTTAATTTCAATTTGTATCAACAACATCAAGTTACAATGTCATTTACAACCCAACTTAAAAGTCATAGGGCTAGACTGAGCACGTTGGTAGATAAATCGAAATAACACCGTATTTGCTTATAAATGAACTAGAACTTATTTAGGCAGCAGTCAGAATTAGTATGTTTGAAGGATGTCTGCGAAATGATCCCGTAAAGTAATTTTATATTCTTTAACTGAAAAGTGCGGTGCAATCGAATTATTGGTCGCCAAGTCAATGAAGAGTATCAGAACACTGCGCGGTGCAGTCATGTTCTTGGTGACGGAGTCAATGAAGAGTAACTGAACCCTGCTCGGGGCAGTCATGTTCTTGGTGGCCGAGTCGCTGAAGAGTATCTGAACCCTGCTCGGGGCAGTCATATTCGTAGTGGCCGAGTCAATGAAGGGTTAGTGTTAAAACTGTAGAACGAACAACTTTTAAAGCATTTTTATTTCATTTCCACATATTTAGAATGCTGTTTTAGTACAAAATAATTGGGTTGTTACGGCCATAAATTCTTTTTAAGAATTCTTCAGTATTCACATTGGCAATAGCGGACTCGTGGACCAATAGCATCTTGACTGCCCACATAGGCGCGGATTCATTCACTTTTAGGGCTTGTATTTTCAGGAAGATTGTTGCTATTGTGACAACAAATGAAAAAGACAGAAATTCTCGAAACAATTGCAACATGGGATATTATTAGTGAACGCAAGCATCAAGTTTCTTATCTGATACTTGATCATCGTCTAGTATCCTGTTGGTGTTATCATACTATTTTATTTTATTTATTGTAAGCAGTATTATTACGTTACCGATCATCAAAATTCGCATTGCTGACCCAAGATCGAGAACATTTTCAAGTTTGGTACATCTACATTCTAGCCTGTTATCTCAAGCTGTGTAAATAAGTAAATACTCCTTACAACTATGAAAAGTAAATAAAATGTTCGGAGTAAACACCCAAGACTTGTTAGTGAGATTTTTCGTCTATCGATTTATCTTCTTTAATGCGTGGCACTGTTCGGCTGATGGTACAAATGAAATAATGGAACTGCAGTTACATTTTTTAATAATATATATTAGTGGGTGGATCTATGGTGAATATTTGTTCGACCAATTTTATTGCCCGTCAGATTTGTAAATACGAAACTATAATGTATATTGATGATGTAAATATTTTTAGTATATTTGAATGTCTCATCGCACCGTTATTGAATTATTTTTTATTTATCAATGACAAGATTGGAACAAAATCAGTACCTTAAATGTTGATGCTACTGAGTGCTGGTCTGTCGGTGGGTGTTACCAATCATTTTGAGCTATGGAGACGAATACCAATATTGTCGAGTTCAGTATTAAATTCATTTCATCCCCATTATACTACGAAGATACTTTCCTATGCTTCTTGAGCCCCATTCGCACGTCAGGAGCTTACAACTCCTCAAGTAAGGTTACAGAGCCGCCTCCTCAGCTACCTCGATTGTTTGATCTTCATCACACGGATTGTGATGAGATGAGGAGAGAAGGGCGGGTAGGTTTCGATATTGTATTAGAGAGTATTTTACGAGTATTGGTGGGGCCAATTTGAGGTACTGCTATAACAGTGTGGATCGGGTACTCAGAGGGGGATTAGGACTATGGTGTTGGAGATACTAGTAGCGACATGGCCTTGCAACTTACTTTCAAATGCTGGCTGCTTTTCTGCTGAATAAAATATATTTCTTGCTCCGGATTATTATTGGACGATTTAATTCACTCTCTAGTATATTTTCAACACACGATATATTTCGTTTTATCGAAAGTCTAGAGTACCTCCCCGCATTAACAGCTCTCATAAGCCCTCGGTTCATCTTGACCTGGTGAGCGTACTTTTGTAGTGATTTTGTTAGATATGGAGAAGTATTTGTCCTCGCCAGAAATGTGTAGTAGAATTTATACATCAATTTCATCCAAATTTGTTTCTATGAACGGAAACAATTAATTTTAATTAATAGTACTTTTATGTAACATTAATTTGTGCATAAATTAATTTAATTGAAAAAATTTGTGGGTTCGACTCTGTTCATTTATGATATATTTATGTTTGCAAGATTCACTTAGGCTGTTTAATTAATTTTCAATGTTGCAGTTCAAATTTATTTTGCTTTTACTTCAACCCTTCGCTTTCGTGCAGAAAGAAAAGAAAAAGTAAAATGTTTTTGAACTTTTGAATCACCCTCCCTAATTACCGTCTACATTCATGTCAGTTCCTAAAGACTATTTTGCTACATCTGATATACTTCGAACGGAGGTACCTGTATGCCCCCATGAGCTAGCCCGTGCTTCCTATTGTTATGTAAGTCAAGTGTCTTGTTCTGTTCCAGTCCATCAAGCCAAAAGCCACACCAGTCTGTAAATAAAATTATAACTCTGTTACCTCAATCCATTTATTAGGTATTAACCATATTTTCCGTTGAATAGCCTCTGTATCAATCAATATTTATTAGTTTACGTTAGCAAGGTGTCTTCTCCACCCCGCAACTGGTTGGTATTGGTGGTGGTGCGTCAAGGATGTATTTGTGAGTTAACAACAGAGTATTGCAGGGGTATTGGAATAATATTCCTTGGCCACATTTCTGAAGCTCGACGCAAAGGTGATTAGCAGAAGCTGGATTATTTACTAAGCATCTTCAAAAACCATGAATGAAGTATGAAGCTGCTGTAGACACGTCACATTAACCATGAATGACGTATGAAGCTGCTGTAGACACGTCACATTAACCATGAATGACGTATGAAGCTGCTGTAGACACGTCACATTAACCATGAATGACGTATGAAGCTGCTGTAGACACGTCACATTAACCATGAATGACGTATGAAGCTGCTGTAGACACGTCACATTAACCATGAATGACGTATGAAGCTGCTGTAGACACGTCACATTAACCATGAATGACGTATGAAGCTGCTGTAGACACGTCACATTAACCAGGTTATTGATCTCTAAATGTCGTGGTTTGGACTTGGAGAATGTTTCACTGGTGGATTTGCCTGAACGTTCTCTTCCATGGATAACTGAACGAAAATAGTCAATGAGCGTCAAGTACGATTGACAATTTAAATTCATTTTTCTATCGAAATACATTTGCTGTCAATGTATTTCATGCTCATTTGATAAACATAAAGTACACATTACTTTTATATAGTTTTATCTCTGAGTTAATTAAGGGTGTATTCAGGGCAATTTACCGAAGACGTACGTCGTAAGCGTTTCTAACACGAAAGTTGAAGGGTCAAACTTCAGGCTACATCATTCAGTTCCTGTGCTCGGCAAAAAGTCGGTAATCGCTCATTAATATTAAGTGCCGAAGGTAATCGCCGGTGATGACAATGATAATTTCCAACTGGGTATCAGTGAGGCACTGATTAGATAATAACTAGGCTCTGATAAAGTATTGGGTAGGTTGAAGTGGGTAATTGGATGGGTATGACCGGGGTGTTGTGAAGGCATCTGATTATGCCTGATAAGGCAGGAGTGCATTTTAATGTTCTTCTGTAAATAATGAGATACCATCTGCAAAACTCAAACAAAAGAAATTATTTTGTTGTTGGTCAACGAAGGACTTTATGCTAAGAACACGGCTTCGGGCAAGGCAAAGATTGATTTCGTAATCTGTAAGGCGACAAACTTTGATTGCGCTGTTTGTATGAATTCAACGCGAGAACGTTAAAATGTGGACGTCGAGGCTGCAAGAAAAGCGGTGAAGTTGTTTAGCCTCACATAATTTTGGATTTAATTATAATTAAAAGTATATATATGTTCATTATTATGAGAGATTAATTTCGAATGAATTACGTAATTGTGAACAAGTGCTAGACGAAAAGCTCGATTAGCATGACGATGCACACGGTCAAGCTGCCCACCGTTCATAGCATCGCGTAAATCTCAAAACACTGCATCAGCAGGAAGGTGTGCATTATAAAGTTTCTTATGTAGAATTTGTATTACAATTTCGTCCTTACGTTTTTTCGTTGATGTAATATCCTTGTCATTATGGAGGGCTTAGGGCTATTGGGCATCTGTCCAGACACGTCTTTGAACTGCCTTTAAACATGACGTTGACATTGCTATGGTTACGCCCATATGATGCAATGCTTCAGAGGGTCTGCATCATCGAACTCGTATTTTTCTTGCTTCGTCCCCCAGGCGACTCTTGCCTCCACAATCACTTTAGGTTTCTTTTTGTACTTACAAGATTCACAATCCTTTCTGATGGTGCGAGTTTAGTTCGTATCTTTGTTGGTCATTTATGTCGGATGGAAATTAATTTATGACCTCAGCAGCAGCTGGCGCAAGCCGAGTCAGGTCGTCGTAAGTGCACTTATATATGGGGGCATTTCTGACAAACCTTTCACCTAATCTGTAGCTCTGAGAAAGCTTTTAATCCTACTTTCTCAATATTATATTATGTATGGAATAAGGAGAATAAAAAAAAACACTGGTGTTGTCTTGTTCATCCTTGGGTGGTCCAGTACCGGCTCGTGTTTCAACGATTGTGATGGCACAGGTCCAGTAACGGCTTCTTTTTTATCTATTGTGATGGAACGGGTCCAGTAACGGCTTCTGTTTTATCTATTGTGATGGATCGGGTTCAGTAACGGCTTCTTTTTCATCTATTGTGATGGAACGGGTCCAGTAACGGCTTCTGTTTTATCTATTGTGATAGAACGGGTCCAGTAACGGCTTCTGTTTCATCTATTGTGATGGAACGGGTCCAGGAACGGCACTTGTTTCCTCTATTGTTATACACGGAAAAATTTATGATTCGCTCTCAATTCATGCCCAATTTGTGGTGACTAACCCAGTACCATTAGACCATCCAGGAATTATATTTCTCAGTTCTTCAACGATGGTCGGTGATGGTGAGCACGCGTTTCTAAGCAAATGATTATTTGCAAGTTATAAGGTTGGCCTGCTAGAGTTGAAAGGTGATTAAATATTTGAAGTTCTCAAATGAAATTAAATCAAATTGTGACAGAACAAAGCAGGGTTTACATTATTGGAAGAATATAAATACGCTTCCTTAGCTTTGGTCACGATATCGCAAGTAACATTCTTTTAAGAGTAATGAGAGTCATTCACATCATATGAACATAAAAGAAAATAAGTGGACATAAATGAGGTTGCTCTTATAACCGTGAATAAGCAGTGAGTATATGCGCTGTTCTTGTGAGTGGCTTCACTCCCGTAAGGGAATTCCAGGACATAAGACTGGGTTGATTCTGTCTATTCATAACATGATCGAGAATCCTCTGTCGTTTTGTTATGGAGGTCATTCACAACCTCCTGGAAAGGGGAAATATATTTGAAAAATAGGACAGTCTTGAACCGCTGATCTGTCCAGATCGTCAGAGAGTGGTTTGATGATACAAATTTCCTTGTACATTATAGCGAAGGGAAGAGACGTACAAGTGCTATTCCCTTTTCATCACTGGTTACAAGCATCAACATTTCTTGCCAATGCTATTTTTACCTTTTGTACACACAAAAAGTTCCATTAATATATTTGTTTGCATCCCACGTGTGTAATTACAAATTAATTTTATGGATTCAACTCGACAACATTTGAGTATCATTTGCCCTGAATGAATTATCGACTAAATATACCGCCTGCATGCAGACAGCATTCTAGTTCGGGTGTAGGCCACACTCGATAATGGGGAAACGTGGACTTACCTTAATATTCCTCAAGTTAATATATCACTTAATATTTGTGAAACGGTAATTACTGGTGAGCCTCGTGGCCTGACCATCTACCACCCACTGAGTACTACCCCAACAAACAGATGGAGTCAACAGCTTAGTCTGGAAGACCTGACCTTCTGCCACCCTCCGAGTCCCATCCCAACAAACAGATAGAGTTTACAAGTGTTTACAAATGTATGAAGACAACAACAGGCCTTTTGGCCCAAACTGGGTTGCCTTTTAATAGAAGGAAGTAAGTTCTGAAGTAGAACGACTAAGATAGCGTCTTTTGTCGGTGTATTTTCTGTTTTAATAGATCGAGAAAGGGAAAGTTTGTTTATGGAAATAACATGTAACAATGAATATCGAAACAAATCAAATAAGCACCTGAAGATAAGCCACCGACCAGATCAACACCCACGGTGTTGATCTGAGATTGTACAGTTTCATTCCTCGAAAACCGAAATACAACGAGCAGGTACCAATGCCGGGCACCTTATTTACCGTGCCAGTGCCAAGTCCTGGCACTAATTTAACCGTACGGGGTCAATGCCGAACACCATTTTCCATATACTGGTGAAAGTGCTATAGATGGGAGCTATTTAGCGGCGATTTTGGTAGAATTTATCGAGCCGTGATTTAACCGTTTCGATTGTATCGCTGTTCACAACTTCCGCGGGAAGTCTGTTCCAATCTTCGACAACCCTATACGTGAAGAAATTACGCGTGATATCGAGTGTAAAACGCTTGCCAACAATTTTGTATCCA
>SDVV010012000.1:0-15630 GCA_016164225.1 Gammarus roeselii
TAATTTATATATATACATATATATTTAAAGTTTAAATTATCAGATACCTGAAACGAAGAAGATGTTCACGAATTGCAATAGATACTAAAGAAATACAGAATTTAAACATCATTGTGTGCTCTAGATGCTTACTTTTGAATAATCGTTATTTTTTGTTATACTTTGGTAAGTAGCATACCGTGCTTCGATGTCGCAGGAAAAGTAAGAGTGGACCAGAGATGAGAGAAAAAAAATTGTATCTCGAGAGGAAGAAAATGTTTTTAGCTTACACTATATTTCAATCCATTTTGAGAGTGTTTTTGAAATGCATTCTATATGATTTTCACACCTTTAATGTCTGTCAAGATACCTATTAAGAAATTTGACATATCCGACTTCACTTATTGTACAATTACATTTTTTTTATAAAAGAACAGATTGTTTTGCGTCTGTCAAAATGATATGAATTTCGTTCCATCGACATTAATACAGATATTATTTGTGTTGAGTCTATTCCCAACTGAACTCAGTTCACTGCTTATTTCACCTGTTATAGTACTGTCTGACTAATACACAATAGTTAGGTCATTGTCGTCATCGGCAAATATGATAGAATTACACATTTCTGAGAAATTTGGAAGGTCAATAATAAAGATTATAAACAGATGTTGCCCATGCATGAAACCTTGCGGAACGCCATGAGTATTCGTAAGTAGGCTTGATTTGATGTCATTGTCTGCAGTGAACTGTTTCGTATTATTTATATAGATAAGACTTGAACCACTCGACAGCTGAACCTCTAACACCATACAAACGCAACTTAGATAGTAAGACGGATTTTGCAACGTTATCAAATGCTTTACGGAAATCTCAGATCATGGACAATCCTGTTTGTTTCAAATCTAACTTGTACAATAAACGAAATCCATATATTCTTGCTCAAACAGTTGATTTATACCTCGAATTTCATATCGACCTTCATAGAGCATATAGTGTGCAATAAATACGTATGGAGTTACTTGTGGAAATATAGAGATAGGTCTGCAGACATTGGCAATTGTCACATAATTCCTCTTGTGAATAGGAATAACCGTTGCAATTTTTTGCGATCAAGGAAAATAGCCGATAGCGAAGAACAAATGTATTATCGATGCGCGTGCTTAGGAAATTATGCCACATGTATGTTTTACCACTAATACTGTCAACGAGTAGAGCTTGCATGCTCTGTTCTTTAGAGTTCGAATAACATTCTTAATATCCTTTGCTGTTACTGGTCGAAGGACAAATGAGTTTAGGCAGTTGCCCCTCATGTACTGTAGATATAAATAGCAGTGTCATCACAGGATTTGGCTATTAATTGTTTTGCAACATTTGCACATTTAAATACATTAGAGATATCAGTGCTATTTTCGTAAATAATGTCATTGAATAAGATACTTCTGACGTATTACTTCCTATTTGAACGCGTGGTGGAAGAATGTTCTTAATACAATTCCAAGTTTTTTCTAGCGCCATCTTTGAAATTTATGACATTATCAAGAAACGACTGCTTTTCAAATGTTCAGATTTTGTTCGTTACATGATGTAATGTGAAATAGGCCGGCCGTTTCTAATGTTCGACAAATATATGCTGGTGGTGCATGGTTGCCGTCATTTCTTTTGGGACAGAGTTTTGATTTATAGAGGACAACTTCTATGAAACGATTGAAATCAAACTTCAATTGAAATCTTTGATATCTTTCATCTGGATCAGGATCATTAATAAAGCTATTTCAATTGTAATGGTTCAAATCAGATCGCGATGATGCAATAAATTGATCATTAATCAAGCGGAATTTTATCATTTAAGATCGATCCTTCCATTCCATTTGGCTTTTCCATGCAAAAACAATAATTCAAAAAATACAGGTAGGTTGTCAGAGATGTCTGAAAGAAGTATTCAAGAGATAAATTTATAAAGAACGTCAGTATATCAGCTTTTCAGGTAGATGCGGGACCTGCTATGTGATTATTGGAATTAGTGAAAGAGATTTCACACAGTTGGTGTAATGTGAGGCACTTGAATCATCCGAATTTAGAAGGTTCAGACTAAAGTCACCACACATAACAACATTATTCAAATGAACTGTGTTAATTTGCTTAATAAGTTCCTGCAGCGAGTCGAAGAATATTGTGCTATCAGCACATGGCTGCTTGTATACTGAGCCTAGAGTAATTTGTTTGGAATCTTGGTAGATTTTGAGAGATAGTGAATGATTCAACGTGAGGTAACGATGCAGCAATTGTCACTAGCGTTTCAAAAGTAAGTTCGTCATGGACAAAGATGGTCACAGCTCAGCCACGTTTGGTATCCGGTGTTAAGGAAGGATACGAATGATTGTTATCCAAAATTTACAGCTCTTTGGTAGAATTCGAGAGCCAGCTCTAAGATAAACCAATAATACGAAATTTGTGATTAAGTAGAGACAGCAGAACATGTATGCTTACTAAGTTGTGGACCAATGCGTGAATGACAGTTTGGCCTATCCCAAATATGTATTTGCCTTGCGGATTAGAACTACGTAATCTAGAATAATACGTACGTTTTCCCCGCGGGGAACAAAAAACATATAATAATAGGAAAAATATGAGCAACCTACCTGTCGTTTGCCAAAATCGCTGGTCTGGCATTAAACTATCTGTGGTACGTCCCTACAGTTCGCATCCCATACCGAACACAGTTTTATGTGGCAGAAGCATGTCAATTGCATTAGTTTTTTGAGTATCTTTCGGTTCAAAAAGTTCAATAAATTCCTTCAACCCTTTCACAGTCCAGGTCTTCACACGGGTCTTTAGACATCTGCAGAATTTAGAAAATTGATCCCGCACATTGTCCCTTCATGATGTTGGTGCTACTCATGGAAGTCACCGTCAATACCAACTCCCGAACTCCCGATCATAATCAGAAAGTCTTGCCAATCCACGAATGCTATTTACCAGATTCACGTCCGTCACCATCTAAATTAAGAACCAAATGATTAGGTTCACAACAAAACAATGCACAAGAAATTGGCGCAGATTTGGTCTTGCCACCCATAATGTGGACATGTTTTGCTGCAGAACATAATATCGCAAGGAGTTCATATCTCATCTGTAGATAAATTTCCGTTGATCCCCTGTTCTTGCAATGCATAATCAGCACTTGCTTCCAAATGCATAATTTGATTTTTTTTACGAAATCAGCTCACAGTACCAGGTCTATTTCAGAACTGATCCCTTCAGGGAAAGCGGAAAACAATCGGAGGATACTTTTCATGGGTACCCCATAAATTTTTATTAGTGCTGTTCTGCATCCTAACACCTCATAGGTTCATTTCCCTATAATTTTTGCAGTACTCTCCCCCTATCATTTTTTCAGTAATCCCACCGTTCTAACTAATGTGCCCAGGATACGGGACGATGTAGCAGCGGTGTCCTTCACGGCTGTGCTATGACTATTCTCGATGTCTACAGTACAACAACCCTCATTAACTAAGAATCGTTCCCAACAAGGTAAATCAGTTTCCTTTGAATCCTGTAAGGGCTCACGAAGTCGAGTTCCGCATTGCTCTCCCTCACGTCAGCTGTCGTGCTGTTCACTTCCTGTAAATAACGTATTCTCTTTTAAGAATAAGGTATTCTATTTTAGATCATTATATTAACGCCCGATGGAAATGTGTTGAAGATGCAGTTTTCCCTCTGGCGGCGGGAATCCCTTCGCACGTCAACTGCAGTTTTCCATCTGGCGGTGGGAATCCCTCCGCACGTCAACTTGTCATCAAGCAGTGCGGGTCTCCAGCTCAAAGTTCCCGGCGTATACTGCAAGGAACCATTCAGCAACAAGGATTTTTGGCGCTACCAATCATCTATACAGTTTGAAACGTACGGAACTAAGTTTTGCATTAGAAATAGCGAATAATTGGCACATCCACATCAGCTGTCTGCCCCGTCTGGCTGTAGCCAATCACGTGTCGGCAAAGCCAGAGGCTCAGGACCGAGAGCCAGGCTAACCCTCACTCAGCCTCCATCAGAGGCAACAACAGGTTTTCAAGATTCACCACGGCGGCAAGTCTTTGTCGCCTCTCCTGTCCTGAGCCAGAGCGACATGGACACATAACCATGATGACAGGAGACTATACTATTTGTTGCTTTAATTAATGTGTGGCGATATTATTCTCGCTCTCATTATGTTTAGTTGTGATTACATTTATCTAATTGGTCATTTAAAGTAATAAATCACTACTTGCACTGTCTTGTTTTCTTCTATTAACATGTCTATTTGAATCTTTTTATGTGATGCTACAATTTGAATTGCATTATATCAGATCTCACCGATTAAATAAATTTACACATGAATTCTTTCGTAATTCCACTTCCTTGGGTCAATATCATTAGGTTCAAACCCTAAAATTCAGCCAGGTGATACCTTAAAATCCTATCTAATGTGATGTCCTCTGCTGGTTCACCGGTCGCTGCAAAGAATGTCGGCAACGCTACCTAGCTCTAAACCCGATGTGCAGTCATGTAAGAGGCAACGCAGTGGAGACCCACTGATAGCACCATATACAGGCCGGAAGTTATCGGCTGCCATAAGACTTCTAACATTCCGATCCCTTGAAGTAGTGTAGGTGTCGGCATCTACCGCTGAGCAATTTTTCTCTGGTGCTCTCTCAACACCAGTAATACTGTCCTCAAAAGCAGGAAGTCTAGCTGTAGGTTGGCTAATCAACAGTGGCTCATCACTGCCATCATCTGACCCATTACTCTCCTCCCATATTATCTCGGGAAAGGGTCTGAAGGGCTTTGTTGATATAGACTTCAAGAGGAGATCCTGTTCAATTCATGGCCCAGAAATGTTATTTGCCACTGGGCTGGCGAGAAGCTGCTGGTCAATAATGGGTTCGGTAGTTGAAGAATGCTGCCTTTAAGGTACACCATCGACAAAAAAGCATTCTATTTTACTGCCATTGGAAGCCGCGAACCTTGCCATATTGTGTTCCGGACTACAAATATGGCCAAGTAATCGTCAGTCACTCAGCCAGGGTGGAAAGTATCCGTGAAGTCGAACCGATATGCTTAACGCGACGGTCAGAACCAAACCGATGGCAGAGGAAAAAACGTACCGAATCGGCCAAAGTTATTCCTTTTTTGATACTGCACCGAGTACACCATAGTCAAAATGTCACAGAACCAGTTGCCAGCACTGCAACCGTACCGCAACAGGTACTGGGTCACACATATTGTCATTCGGTTGTAAACACGAACACAAAGCAACAGGATTTTATTTGTACATAAACTTGACTTCTTGTATAAAGAATGTTTGATGGTTTATGTGAGAAAAGAAATCACCAATAATCCTAGAGTGTTCACGAACAATCGCGAACTAATCAATCTTGCCTAACCAACAACAGCTGACTTCATACAGGTGCGTAATGAGGAATGACACTTTTGTGATTACTTTAGTTGGTGTTTTGGTAAATGAATAATAAGTGAATATAATTAATTTGTGGTTACTCAAAAAAAGTTAATAAAGGAGCTTCTGTGAGCTGTAAGAACTAAATGTGCTTTCTTTACCAAGGCACAGAACCTATCTGACTCCAAATTATTTCTTTCCACATGAGAAGGTAAGTGTATGATCAGGCACAAATAACAGATAAGGATAGTAAGGCACGGAAGCTTTGGCATATATATAATCCCCCACTTAACTGGGCTATTGTCCAAGAATAAAATAGAAGGGAAAAGAAGAAATATAGGTTATGAGAGAAATAGCCGGCGGGAAAATCTTGGTGGCGTCGATGGATCCAATTGGGGGAAATTACTGTCCCAGTTCAAGACTTCAAGGTTGGGCCAGAATTAGTTCAATCTTGCCTGAAGACGGGTGGCCTCAGTAGCAGGGGGTGAAAGGCTGTCATCTGGAGTTGTCAGGCAGCCTTTGTAAGTTGTTAGCGCCTAGCACTAAGTGAATGCTAGAGCCTTAAAGAGGCCAAAAACTATGCTAGAGCATTTAAGAGGGCCAGGACCTTTATCTTATCACTTTGGCTGCTCGCTCAAGAAACAAATGGTGGCCTGTATCACTTGGTATCACGTGACTTTTTGTTGTGTGCGACGCGAATGGAAGAGTCTAGAAAATTCAAAGCGCTCTTCGCTTGTTGCCAGATTTGTTTGTAAGAATATTTCTCTGAATCATTCATTCCATCTGATTCATGTTCCATGGCTTTTAGTGCGTGGGTTATACAAATTTATTTGGCTAAATAAATATATGTTGCACTGCCATTTTGATTGGAAGCTGTTTGTACTGGCTGAACGGAAATGTTGTTATCTACAGAGCTATGCAACAATGAGATCAAAAGATGCGATTGCTTATCGTAATAGTGCTTGTGATGCACGTATAATGCGTTTAGTGTTATTTAAAATAATGTAGGGTCAATCAAGGACCTCTACAACACACCGACGGTTCGTTTTCGATAAGTGACACTATGTTGCCTACCATTGTTACCATTCAAAAGGTTTGCCTGCGTGAACTAATTTGCAACATATTAGTTGGTGTAATAAGTTGTCCGCTAGAGCGACAATTCCCAGATCTATGGTGATGAAGAGGGCACAGCAATCTCATCTCATCAGTAACAAAATACAATGCATATTGCAATTTTAAATCAACATTTTGTTTAAGTTGTCAGATGAATGAAATAAATCCTAATTAAACCTGGGAAACGGGGAAAGGTCTAACAACTATTTTGTGTCTGTCTGAAGAAAAATAAAATGTGATCTTCACTCACACTTTGGAAGCATCTTACAATTGTCCTTTACTAAAATAAACTCTTCTAGCATTCAATACTTTTTTATGTAAGGCGAGAACCACTCGCGCTTCGAACTCAATTGCTCATAAGGAATAAGGGAGATGGATATCAAAAAGTAGCCAGCATTTATGAAGCAGTGTCAATTTTAAAAATCTAAGTATCACCCAGTACTGCAAGTTTATATGACAATCATTCACTATTACGTCGGCGTCCCAAGCAATGGCAAAGTGTGGCAACTACTCGTTTCAAGGCAGAATATACGTCGGATTTTAATTCCCTGTGGGACTCACGATAAATCTTGAAACTTGTTGAGAATATTGTTTCTCAATGAATGGATTCCAGCATAATTTCAAATAGGAGTTTGTAATTTTCGTTGCATAATTTATTTCCGTTTGAACGAGACAACTGCATTCAAAAAATATTGTGATGTACCTGACTGGAAGATGGAATCAGACTTTACCCGAGGTTTGAATGTACCACGGATTAGGTGAAACTGACCTCCTTCAAACCACAGCGTGGGAAGCGGGGTGTAAATATGGAGCAATGATATGCTTGATTTGATGGTTCAAGGTATACAACGATTTCAGAAAATGTCTTAGTTTAAAAAATATCATACGACGAAAATTGAAAAGTGGCTGTTTCTTAATGTTGCCAACATTTACCCGGAAACTTTATAGTTAAAAAACGGGTTTCAGATTCGACTCATGACGTTTAACACAACGTTCCAGAAAAGTGTTCGTAAAAGGGCATCGAGTTTCGAAGGAATCGGAAAGACATAGGATTCGTTTGGGAAATATTCCGGTTATATCTTTACCAGACAAGAGTTCACCAGACAGTTCGCTGGACTACAGTTCACGATGCAATTATTCTGAATAAATGCTGTAAGCTTTGCCGAAAAGATTATCTCAAAGTATATTGTACAACGACAAAATAAAGCATTATAATCAATTCGGAATATTTGGGTACGCGAAGTTATTAAAATTTGCAACTTTTGGTGTGTGCAGTAAATGTTTACTTGAGAAAATGATTTATGATCGGAATTCGTTAGGAAGCGGTCGATTTGGACAACATGATTGGGTGAACAATTTGAATTTGATTTGATCGAATTGCTATATCAGGGGAGGGCGGGGTCAAATTGAAGATACCTTTATGTAGTCACTTCCGTCATTGATTTAGTTCAGTCGCACCTGAAAGTATCAAGTTATGAAATGCAATCACTGGTAAATTACGTGGGCATTTCAACACTAGAGATTCAAACATGATGAGCACCTATTAATTGCTTAAAAGATAGACATGGTAAAGTTGAGAAGTCGAGCAAGTAGGTTTGACTTAGCCACAACCAGAGCAGAGATGGGAGTCGACGATTAACACACGACGACCGGTGTCAAAATTATGGAGTATGAAACGAAATTAAATTGTATATTGTGGGGCCCACCCTGGTGCAGTTTGATACGGCGGAGTAGTGGCTCCGTGCCGTTATGTTGTGTGCCGCTGGATATATTTGCTGCTACTTTTCGAGCATGTTGTTGAAACCTTCCTTCCCAAACTAACCTAACTTAGGGGCCCATATTTTTAACCCGCGGGGCAAAAGTGCGTATTTCTGACCTACCGGGCAAACACACGTATCATTCTAGGGTACGTAGTTCAAGCCCGCGAGGCAAATGACCGTGGTACCATAACCACCACGTTACCAAAATAAAATCCGAGCTTTACAAAAAATGATGATTGGTGGCACTGAGAACCATCTTACTATTATAAGGATTTTCTCAATCACGCAGACCATGGACTTATTCGATCACTATTCTGGACCGATCGTGCATAATGGTACCAAGCTGTATGTCAGGCACGTGTGCCAGCCTGACATTTGATCTTTTTCTTTGTTATTATATAACTTTGGGAAAACTTTTGTAGTATTAATAGGAAATGAGTGTCTAAATTCGTCTTCATACAATAAAAAGTTTGGTTAGGCCAGGTTAGGTTATATAAATTCCCCATGTTTGATTATGGGTATTTTTTAAGGTAAACACTTGCCTGACATTGGTTTGATACGTTTAGTGTTGCAGCAACTCCCTGACACACGAGAGTGACATTGTGTTTGGAACAACCCTCCGATCATGGCAAAATGGATTGTTTTTAAAAGCGATGATGCACCGAGCCTGGTCTGATCAATCATTTATGGACTTGAACTTGATAGCGAACCGTGGATAGCTCAATGAACCGAGGAGCCGGCGTGCTAATGTAAATCCTACCAGAAATATCAGTGTCGATCCATGAACTTCACATCGTGGGGACTACTAGCAGGCTTGACAGCCATCATGAATTGTGTGAATGGTGGGCAATCTGAATTTCCGCACACAAGAGCACTATCCTCCAGGCTCCAGGAATACCCTTGCAGCAGACGACCTTCCTTGTCCTGACTCCTAATGCGTGTTGATGGGAGTTGATATGAGGACGACATAGCTCATATTGCGTTGCTGTTGTGGTCCCTGCTGGTGGTACTGGCTGAGGTGCTTATTACAGCTCAGTAACAGCTGCTGCTGATGATTTTGACTAAGATGAAGAATGCTGTTTTGAGAGTGGGGATTTACCAATAGTTGTTGAGAGCTGATATTAGTGCTTGACCACATTCCTACTTTGGTTGCTTTTTTTCTTGATGCTTCTGGGTAATGAAATAATTATTGTGATTCGATGGAAGGTATTTTTTCCTGGTCTTGTGGAGTCTTGCTGGTCTCTAAGTATCCATATTTTTTTTTGTCATAGATAAGTCTCATTCATCATCAAACATGCTATTCAGAAATGGTTCTTTCTGGTGCCTAAGACAATTATTGGTAGACTTGGGCTCTTTAGGTAGGCTAGTCTGCTTATTTTGCTAGTTAGACTGACTCTAGTATTGTTAAATCACTGGTAGATAAGCGTCCATTATGCATGTCATTGAAGAAAAATCGACTGCTTGTTGTAGCCTATTGCAGAATATGAATAATAGTAAATAACTTGAGACGAAACAACCACAGTAAGACTCACTGCTATTCATATGTGTTCAGAGCTGGTATTTCCTAGCATTTCATACATCATACTTGGGCACTGCATATTGTTACTGCCACCCTCTCAAGAATTTTTTCCAATGCTTTTATAGTAATAGGTAATCTGCTCAATCTTGGATGAATTGTTGTTTTATTGCAGAGGGGAAATCACAATTAGGACTGTATGACAGAATATGGATGCACTAGTCGCTACTACACCTTCAGCTGCTCCTACCAATAAAATTTACGTATGGTAAAATCTTCTGGTCCTTGTGGAACATGTGAAAGTGTTCCAGTAGGGTTCCAAGCTGTATGTCAGGCACGTGGGCCAGCCTGACATTGGCTGTTTTTCTTCGTTATTATATAACTTTTGGAGAAAGGTTTGTAGTATTATTATAAAAGAAGTGTTTATATCCAGTTTGCACAATTTGGCAGGCAGCGCACGCAAAAATCGACAATAAATATGTGATGCGCACGTGAAATCTTGAGATGGAGCGCACTTGAAGACACCTTTCCAATATCGCACCCGAAGACAGTACATCGCACGTAATTTGTTTTTAAGCATTTGTTATGCTACAATTTCATGCACGCATTTTCCTCCATAGCATAATAATTCAAGCTGACACCGAGATTCCTAACCACTGCGCATCAGCATCATTGAAGAACTAGTAATTTTTTTGACCGAGCAGTCCGGATCGTCAGCGGTTACTGAGAGAAACGAACAAAAAACAATATCGCATATTTTGATGGGAGAACAAAAAATTGGCGATTCACAATACAACGCACAATATTAGTCAAGATGAAGTGCATCAGTGTTGGTATGAATGCAACAATAGCTAAACTTAAATATTGAATCACACCCTGCATGGTTTGAACGACAATTTACCATAACTGCATTTTGACAATAGATGGAAACGAACACCGACGTCACACACGTTATGTAAACAAGTTTGCTGCAACATTCATGGAACAGACAGCGGAGTGGAAGTGCGAAATTACGCATTGTTAGTATTGACAATTTTTAATAAGAACTGACAATGATTGTTAAATATAATTTATAACTACCATATGGAAGGGTATCATCTGGATGTTACATTCTATTTTGTAGAACGCCTGGTTGGTGAAAGACGTTTGCGTCTATGTGCGGTCATCTCAAACTCTACACACATGTAATTTTGCAGTCTGTCACGCGGCATTCGCACCTCTAGCCCTCCGCTGTATATCTAATTGCCAGTAACTTTGACAGCAGCGCACGTAACTCTTCAAACATACTCTGCGAGCGCACCCAAAGGTCTAGATATGCCGATCTCAGCTTCGGCAATGAAAACGCAAGTGATGTTCTCAACCCCGTGCCCAATTGTGCAATCTGGGTTTATATTAGTATTCAAACAATAAAGGTTAGATTAGGTTGAGTTGAAGTAGGTTAAACATGTGTCTGACATGTTTAACCAATGATGATTTCTCTGTCCACATACATTTCTCCCAAGGTTATTGTTGGTATATTCTCTCTACCATGTGTCTGACATTGGTTTGGTACGTTTACTGTTACAGCACCTCCATGATGCACAACACACAAGACTGACCTTGTGTTTAGAACCACCCTAAACTTTTTCATCACACGAGTGATATTTGAGCTTCTGTCATTCCTTGATTATGAACACATCAAGCAATGGTCTAGATAAGAACCTTGCCAGCTCTTGGATCTGGTCATATATGTCCCCATCAAGCCTTCTCTCACGATACTTCTCAAACATGTAAAAAAATCCTAAAGAGGTACTCAGTACTATCCTCAATCTTAAAGACACATAGTTAGATGGAGCCTCTACGCTCCAGCTCAGCTCAGCACCAGCTCAGCCTCGCACCTGCTGGGAAGAGGCGGCAAGCAACAGGCTAACAGCAAGGCAGCACCCCAACCCAGTGGGAACTGGGAGCCAGAGAGAGAGCACAAGAGGCTAAAAAGAGCATGCACCAACACACCAGCATACACCCCACCAAAAAAGCAGGGCAGAGACCAACTGATGATGATGTGCATGCCCAAGCATAAAAAGAAGCTAAAACAGATTGGCAGAAACAGAGCAGCAACCTGCAGAAAATACTAAAAATCACAGTTATGGACATATAAAATTGAAATACAAATAAACAATGCTTATTGCAAAGGGGTCAGGAAGTAAATCTAATGCAAATCAAATGGACAGTGCCTTATAAAACTGAACAAAAGCAGAAAGTCTATCGGCAATACACGAGAACAAACTGCTCCTGAACTTGGATAAACTTGGGGAAAGAACAACATGGGCAGGCATGAATTCCACAACAAGGACACATGCCTGTTGGCATAGACATGTCTAAATGTATCAGTGTGGCAGCACACAGCTTTAGCAGATGTCCCCTGGTGCTGCATCACACCCCCCAACTCAAACATGCACAACAAGTCAACATCAGCACCACCACTAAAGGCCTCCCAGTACTTGATGAGATTTGCTTGCGAAAACCTGCCAGAGACAAAAAACAGATTTAGGGTCCTGAGTCTTTCCGCAAAGGACAAGAACTTTCTTAGTCCACCTCCTCTGCACCGCTTCTAACATTCTCATATTGCCCACATAACCAGTATTCCAGAGACAACAGCAGTATTCAAGGATTGGGTGCACATACCACGGGTCTCTTACCTTTGTCTCTTACCTTTGCAGCCTCCAGCAGGACCGCAGCAGTGAAGAGCAGCAGAGCCGGGGGAGGCCATCACAGTCCTGCGCGCCAGCATACTATAGAGAACGACAATGTTAACACAGGTATAGGAACTGGAATTAGTGCGCACTGTTGGCTATCACATGAACCATCTGCATGAATGACTAAAAAAAAAAAAAAATCTAGAACAGCACACTGTACAACAAAGAAGCACACAAAGAAGGAACACATCAGGACAGACACAAACACACACCCACACGCACCACAACCCACCACTCCAGCATCATAGCAAAAAGCAGACAAATCCAAAGCCAGGATGCCAACACGCTACAAAAGAACCCGCCCCAACCTAAACAAACTCAAACAGAGCATCACCCAAAAACTCAGCAAGCGACCTTCTGAATGCAGCCAGGGAATCTGACTCCCCCACAAACTCGGGAGGCTGTTCCACAACTGAACACATCATGCTCCAAAGAATCTCCTCTTGATGTCCGTATTACAAGCCGGCATTAAAAGCTTATAGGGATGGCCTCGAGTTCTCGCATCAGGAGCTCCAAAAAATACCCCTATGGTCGGCGCCACCATCCAACCTGCAGATGATCCTCCAGTATTCAATAAGGTCCGCCCTGAGAAACCTTCCTTTTATAGAAAATAAGCCAAGTCGCTTCAGTCTAGAGAAGTAATCCAACTCAGCAAGACCATCCACACTTCTTGTCCATCTCCTCTGCACAGACTCAAGAATCTCAAATCCCCAAGAAAACCCACATCCCACACTGACTAACAATAATCCATGAGAGGCATGATGTGCATCACAAAGAGGGACACCATGAAGTGAGGACCACGGCAAACTGTGGATCTCAGCAGGCTGCTGGCCAATCCGGAAGCCTTACCCACCAGTGTTTCATCTCCATCTGAGGAGTACTGTAAGGAAAGCTTTCACACTCCTGACCAGTCTGCTCCGTTATACTGTCAATAGGAAATCTGTTTTCATGGTGTCCTTGTTTGTTACTCATATAAGACCCTACTTGGACTACTGCTCATGTGTGTGGAATGTGGGATATATACTTGGGAGATCTGAGACTCATGGAGTCTGTGCAAAGATGGGGACCAAGAAAATTGATGGACTGGGTGGTGTGGAATATGGAGAGCAGCTCAGAGCTTTGCAGTTGTTTTCTGTGAAGGTAGAGTTGTTGTGTTTGGATCTGGTGAAGTGTTGGTAGATTTTTCTCTGTTCTGTGGATTCAGATTTGTTACTGTGTTTGAGAGAGCACCAGATATTGGTACACATGGGCATTCTTTCCAGCTGGTGGTTCCTTGCTGTCAGACGGACTATAAACGCAGATTCTTTTATTCTCGCTGTGTATAGGATTGAAACCGACTGCCTGCTGATGTGGTTCAGTGTGATTCCCTTTGTGGCTTCAAAAGGGCCTAGGCTGGGGAGTTGGGTGAGGTGTCACATGAGTTTTGCTGAACCCAATGGAAATGTGATTTTGAGTTTCTGTTTGATTTCTGCCAGTTGTGTGCAATTGTTGAATAACTTGTGTTATTATTCTTGGCCTATTAAGCACATTCTGACCAGTGTCCTGCTGCAGTTTTTGTGCGGTGTTATTTTAGATTACTGGCGCGCCATGGTTTACTGCCTCCCATGCTTTCATTGCCCTGTTGGTGGGGCTGTCAGGGCTGTGGGGGGCTGCAAAGGTGAGATACCCCTCTGCCTCTCCAAACAGTCCTTCCTCTGCCCTCATATAGTGACATGGTGCCACAACAGCTGGCACTCCCCTCCCTGGAATGTCCGGCAGCCACAGGAACAGGAGCAGCACCACCACTCCCAGCAAGTAGCAACCTGATCCAAGGATCTATCTGATGCCTCTCCATCCGGGCAACAGGTACCGCAGCAGCATCAGCAGCACCTCCATTCCCAGCAACCTGATCCTAGGAAACTTATTTCATACAAACAGAATGGTACCACTATTGCGGTCAATATCGATTAGCTGATGGCCAATGGTGACATTCTTGGGTTTCAGAATCAGTCTCACGATCAGAAGGGCTATCAGAAGTGGACAATTTGAAATCTATGTAATCAGAAAGCACACAGAGGTCAATAACAAAGTTGATGGTTTTCCATGGTGATCTGATTTTCCCTCCAAGGAGACTTCTTGGCATTAGTAGAGTTGGTGGAAATTGATACTTATTTGTAGCTCACGATGAATGCTGGACTAGATGGTGTTCAGTTTTTCTCATCACTGCTCAAGATATGTTTTACCAGTTCCTGGAAGAGACTTACGCAATATTTGCTTGCTGCAATTGTTTCAAGAATGTAAACCAATGCTCAAAAGTCAGGTTTTCATGATAGTCAGGAGAAAAGGCGCCAGGTCGACGGCAATAGCGTCACCAATTCTGATAACAGATGATGGTGAGCAGCTCAGAGCGATACAGCTGTTTGCTGCAGAGGAAGGTTGTTACGTTTGGATCTGGTGGAGTGTTAGAAGAGTTTTCATTGTTTTGTGGATTGAGGTTTGTCTGCTCCATTTGAGAGAACTTCAGATAGCGTTGACCAGGGTGACTCCCGCATTTTCCACATACTTTGAAATAACTCAAAAAGTATGTGACTGAGAAACTTTGTATTTACGGTGTGTATAGCTACTATTATGACTATGAAGCACTTTAAGTTTCAACATTATATCATCAACCAAAAAAAAATTATTTACAAAAAACAGTGCGGTGAGCTATTCTCCCCAAGCTGGGGTGATTTCCCGCACAGAGTGGGGTGACTCCTCGCACCAAACAGGGTGATTCCCCGCACCAAACAGGGTGATTCCTCGCACCAAACAGGGTGATTCCCCACACCAAACAGGGTGATTCCCTGCACCCCCCAGATATCAATAATTGAAACGTGAATTTTAAGTTTGAGAGTACCTACAGAAAGAGTATGCCTATACTAGTAAAGCTACATCAGTTGCCTAAAATAAGATGTTAAGTAGAATATTACATCTGTCTCTTACCTTTGATCTCTTACCTTTGCAGCCCCCTCCAGCAGGTTCACATCAAGCGGGGAGCAGCAGAGCCGGGGGAGGCCAGCACAGCCATGCGCGCCAGTATGCTGTTGAGAACAGCAATGTTAACACAGGTATAGGAAC
>SDVV010012001.1:0-15630 GCA_016164225.1 Gammarus roeselii
CGAGCACAGCGCCAGTGCCGGGCACCGTTGCAAAGTTACCAATCTGAGGATTGCTGTGACGGTCGACCAGCAGCTCGAGCACAGCGCCAGTGCCGGGCACCGTTGCAAAGTTACCAATCTGAGGATTGCTGTGACGGTCGATGGCACTTGAAACTTTTTAAACTCTTTTTTTTTTCATCCTAAGAGGCAGTCGTTCCTATTTGGAAAACAGCGCTTGCCTTACCGATACTTTGGAATGTTTATCGGAGAAGAGTGTTATGAAAAACATAAACTCCTTTTAATAACGAGAGAAGTTTTCACCTCAAAGAAAAACATTAGGCCAACTTTTGGCGAAAGTGATGCGAAAGGCAAGCGGAAGGCTGATTTCAGTGCAATATCTTGTGGTCATCAAATTAATCCGCTTTGTTAGAACTCTGGAAAATATATCGACACAAAATACGTGTTGTAGCTGGAGGATAGCATTTATTAATAAAAAAACAATAAATTTACATGTACGTTTTTTTGTGTCGAACAAGAGGACAAAATATTTGATGGATGGTCTCGATAACCACATTGATGTGAAATGGCAATTGTATCTGATGTAAAGTACTGGGTTTAATATGGATGGATTTAATTCAGAATTCATGAACAATATATAGCCAAGGTTTGGTACAAGAAAGAACAGTTTTTTTAGATACAAGGAAATTTGAAATAAAAAAAACGAATATTTGTCATATTTCCTACACGGGCATAACAACCTACAATAGTTTCTGAATATTATTTCAAAAAAATCAAAATATTCGAGAAACAAATTAAATAGGTAGAGAAAAGTTATGCTCACAATGAAATTTTTCGTGACATTAGTTCATGCATTTATTTTAAATGGATCTAAAATATTCCAATCGAGAAAGTTCCGTGCAATACATGGTTCACTTGCAAGAATCGAAAGTCACCACAGGTTCATTTGTTTTTCCATCAAGCATGCAGCAACTCTCAGACGTCAAAGACTAAAAAACAGTGCAGCCCGTACAAATTAATTTGGCCTGTAAGAACAATGTTCCAAAGTCAACTGTCGATTTGATTACTACCAGAGTTTGGAAACTTGGTCTCTAGTTATATTGAGATATTGATTGCCACGTTTAAAGGTAATCGGTCAAAAATTGATTCCAACATCTATTATTAGTGTTTTAAATCCTGATACATTCAGGGTTTGTTTCATTTAATTTAACATAAAGTTGACATGTTCTTTTCATTAACATAACACAAATATATTATGCCAATAAAACTTTTCATCATTTACCATTGTGAATACTCTTTTCGATCACTGACCATTGATGAGTATTTACAAGTTATCCATTTTGTAATTATCCAGAAACATATTGCGAGTATCAAATATGTAATTGGCGAAACAATTTTCAAGGAAGCTAATAAAGGATTTGTGAAGAAATAAGTTTAGGGAAGATAGCTTACGCATGTGACTCCGCTCCTAAATAACGGATAATAATTGTTGAACACTGCTTTAAAGCTGGTAAAAGCGACAGCACAACAAGGTAAACAGATATTTTTTGTTTGATAGTCAATTGGAAAATCTTAGTCCATGACTTCCGGTGCACTGAAGAGTGTAAGGGATTGTAGGACATTGAGTATGGAAGCTAAGATAGGATGGTATGAGTGGGTAGGTGTCCCACTTGTGCTCTACCGGACTGAGACTTTGGAGACAAAGCGGATGAGAGTAGGAGGTTGAATGCCTCTGAGAGGTTGTATTTTCGAGGCATGGTCATAGAGACAGTGATGGACAAGATAAATAATGATGTTGTCCGAACTAGAACAGGGTATTGAGGATGTTGAAAGACCGATTAACTTCACGTGTAAAAAGTGGTTTGGCCACCTAATGAGGATAGATGATAGGAGATTGGTGAATAAATTGATGAAAGCAGCTGTAAGAGAGCGTTGGCTCTGAGTTTGTCCAATTGCTAAGTGGATAGATGTCGTGCAGCTGGTTGTATTTTGCCGAGCTCATATGAATTTTCCCGCTATGAAGTCTTATTGACAAAGTTGGGTGAGTGAGGGTTCGGCAGAAGTAACAAGTGAGAGCTACCTATCTTTACTGCTGAAACTGTTCTCGGACCTCACTACATACCTGAAGTGAATGTTACGCTGTTCTGACCGGACTTTTTAGCGATAAAGAGCGATAGCTTGGTATGTGTGTGAGTGAGTGTGAGGAGAGTGAGGTACGTCTAGCTGTCGGCCATGCTATTTGAGGGATTCAGCATTGCTTCTGTATCTTTGTATGTATCCAAGTAAAGACCTGATTCAAATTTGGCCACAAGAAGACGGGTATCCACAGTCTTCGCGTGGTCAAGCAAACGACCCTATGTTGCTTGGGTACCTCGAATGTTCACAACATGTCACATATCTGATTCACTCAGCCGAGTGTTTTGTTACTCAAAGTGACGAAGCGATGGCCTGAAGACTTGAAAATATATCGTATTGTGCTGCTTGTATTGTTGCAGTTTTGCAGGAAATAAAAATTTCGTTGTAGAGCTACACACGAGTGCTCACATTTTTTATTTCTTGTGATGATATTAACAAACATTTTTGGGTAGGAGTAAATGAAATGAAACTCAATATGTGATTTATTTAGAACTTTCAGATAAGGTCATTTATTCCTAATATCATACAGCAGCTTTCAAATGATGTGATGCATGTAAGATGAAACTGTAGAAGGAGAGACAACGTGTCAAATGTCTTGGGTTATCAGAAGAATTGCACGTTACAGAGTTCAATAATCGATTTATGAAGAAAACGTTACATTGGAATTGTTATAGTACTCCACAAGGATTTTTTAAATATGTAATGATTTTTTTTTCCTCTAGAAATACTCCATATCTCCAACAGTCTCAGAGTTTTGATTTTGACATTACAACTGACGGACAAACAGACAGACAGAATGACAAACATACTCTTTCGTGGTGATCAGGATCTCAAATCCATTCATGGTGCGTGACAGTGTGCAAAAAAATGTGTTCTCCGCTCGGGCTGGGAGACAAAATGGACTATCCGTATGCCAATGGTTAAGAGTGTTCGAATTTGACAATGCAGAGCATTGCAAGTGGATGATAAACTGCTCAAGTTCTGATTCAACCGACCAGCACAAGCCTACCAACTCCCTCCCGGTAAGCAGCACGATCGGTGCTCTCTTTGACGGTCATCTTCCCGGATGAATAATTAATCCTATCCCTCTGTGTGAGCGGTATGAGTGGCCATGTAATCGTAACAAGTAACATTCAGCACCTAGTCTCCAGAGTAATGAGATCACCTTATGAGGTTCCGGCATCGAGATGGATGAATACATGGCAGAAACTAAATAAGAGGCGGATTATTGGTATTTTCGGATTGTTTTGCTAATTATATGTGTATATAATTATATATTCACCCGGAGATGTGACCATTTTTTCGATCATCTTTCATATTAATTAATCAATGATAGAAGCAATCAATACTAGTACAATTGCATCAGCAATTGTAAACATGTATTTTCCTCATACCCAACGCCACCATTTTGATGATAAATTACACTTCGAATCAAAGTGCGCCACAGGACATGTGGCGGAGTAGACCCACAATAAATGCTAAATGCAGGGTTATTACCAAAACAAAGAATAGGTTCACCACCAATTACTTTCACGAATTTTTATCATTCATAAAAAACATTGAATAAAAAAATACAGAATGTTTCTCGACATTTTTTTTTAATTACCGTTCCAAGAGTAGCAGAGGTAGCAAAGCTAAGGGGATGGTGTCGTTCGTCGAAGCTGAAATATAAAATGATTGCATGGTTGGTTAAAACATGTCTCTGCAGACTGTCTGCGAACAGACTTGGATCACGTTGCCAAAATTAACGCATCGTGTATGATAGTCATGAACTAATCTGAGGAAATAGCTGAGCCGGAATGAAAATGTAAAAATTATATTCTAAAAATCTGGAATGTTTCAATGACAAGTTATTTGACCTACAACTTCAAAAAAATAGGCCTACTATTATTATACACTTACATTATCACTCTGTTTCCGAATAGTAATGCAATGTCAAGTCTTCTTATTAATGCATATAGAGAAGTTTCAACTTGAATCCCGAAAATAAACCATGTCTCCATGCCTCTATTGGAATCATATAATCGTTAAAAGGCTAGAAATGACTCGTTCGGAAGGAAGATATTAGGGCCATTCATGCTCGTATTGCATGGACGAGCACGACTCAAAGGCCTCCAAGCCCTCGCCGACGCTCAAGTCCCTAAAATCGGACTTGGAGTCCTTCCAGTGATTGTCGATTCGTCCAGTCAATTTGGGACCCACGTATCTGACGAGCAGACATTTTGAAGGCTTTCACCTCCATAAATCTTCAGTGCAACCACTTGAAGCACTCTACAAAGAACATACCCACCGGGATGTGTCGATCACTGGTGGTAAATTGTGAAGATCTTGGAACATGTGTCAATGTCGGACTTGTCCACGGAATCGAAAGTTTCATTGGTTGTAGAACAGGCACTCAAAACAGGGAATAACCGACACGCACTTCAATGCCTAAAATCCAGAGGACACACAACACTGGCATCAGCTACAAAGATCGAACAGTCGTTTTAAATTCTACAACATTTACGTTCGGTTAACCAAGGAGAAATTCGATCAATGAGCCTCAAACCTGAGATCCTCTATTGGTAAATTAACATTTTCAATATGCAAACGCCGATGTTTACAGGCAGTGCCAAGAACAATTTCACTACGCAGGTCATCCAGGATTGCGTAGTGCGACTGGCAAAACATTCAGAGCACCTTCCCAGGGATCTTACACAAACGGATAATAACTGGACAATTTTAAGGTCATTGACCCATATGGGAGTGATCAACTACACTGGTGTTTGCACAATTACTGATCTGATATATATTATGGGGATTTGTATGCCAATTACTAAAATCATGACTCTTTGTAAGACTTGGGAATTACGATTGTTCTTGTTCTCTGACCTTTGATTGGTTTCCTATCTTTTCCACAGCCAGAGAACCTATTGAAATACTATCGGCAAATCCTTGGACTCAACTCACGACTAATTTTTCATAGTGTATGAAGGTGAGGTTTGGATATTATTAAATAAGGTTAGGTTGCTATAGGTATTGTAAGAAGGAATAGGTTAGGTTATGTTAAATTAGGTTTGACTGGATAATTTTCGAAGCTCATCGTTTCAACACATTTTTTTGATTCGCTAGTGAAAGGAAAGTTAAACAAACTTGCCTACCATTACCTGAATAAACGTAATACATTATGTTTCTAACCCGCGCGCCAGCTGCACGTACTGGCCTGTGTTTCCATGTTTCTAACCCGCGAGTCAACTGTACGTGTAATTCCTAACACGTAAAATAGTGGAAGAAAATTTGTGCATGTAATTGGAAATAATAATTCGTCTTTTCCCAGGTGTAATCTAAATTTAAATAACAATATGTTTTATGAACATATCTTGACAAAGCTTCTAATTGAATTAATTAGTTAAATTTCCAATGAATTCACTAATCGAGCGGACAATAATCATTGAACATATTTCTTCATCATCAGTATTGAACAAATTTTCTTTTGAAATTGTACATCTGCTCGTAAGTTAGAAACACCTACGTGCGGGAAATTCAAAAGCAAAGATGGATCGAAAAAAAAAAAGGTGAATACTGACTCAATTGACAGTTTAGGCTTGACAGAAACATGGAAAAGATATAGGAATGGAAGGATGTGGAACCGTGATTTATGTGCGTGAAGAATTCTCCTCGACTCATGTCAGGCAAAACTACGGTAAACAGATCATTTGAGTTGGATAACTTCACTGTCCACTGAAAGCAAGTCTACAATATATTCAACACCTCGAAGAGTGATTTCAAGAAGCTGTCAGCTTGGGAAAGCCGCTTTATAGTTTTTAAGACTTCAATGAAGATCAATTTGAAATGAAATCTAACAATGAGGAGCCGGTATTAGATAGCCTTGGCTAGCATCAGCAATCAAATGTGCAACAAGTAGTGCTCCAGAATCTCAAACTGTACTAGATCTGCTCATTGGTAACAACCCGTCTTCCATTGTCTTTTCAGACGTTCAGCTCCATCCCTTCTCTGACCGCCAAGGAATTAATTGCGCTATAAACATCAAAAGCGAGAAGAAACCGCCGTACTCAATAAACCGCAGTACAGGAATAAACTACTTCGCCAATAATTTAGAACACAACTGTCACAAACGTTGAAATGATAAAACGGATACACTGTATATATACCGTCACAGAGCAGGCCAAAATACTCACTGATTATCTCCTCACATCTTTGAACACTGCGGCGCCAACGGGAACTAGAACAATGAAGAACACGCCGGTTAAATGGTTAAATGTACTAAAAAAAACAGTGAAATGAAATTGCACTGAAAAGATATCTTAAATGCAGAGCAAAATGAAGCATCGCTTGGTTATAATTATTTCGAAATCCAAGATGAAAAGTCAAACTATTAGTCATAGGAACAAAAATTAGATGTCATCAGGTAGATCTATATCGGTGCAGAAACAACCAACAAGAATCGTGAAATGTACTGCAAAGAATTGTACCCAAAAAAAAAATATCACTTGCATACTTATCCGAACCTTCAGGCAACCCAACAGCGGAGAAGAACAATTTCATTGCAGATGTTGGGAAGCAATGGTTTTAAGACATAACCGTGGTAGCCGATCATGTATTGCCGAGCGAAGCAACGGGAACATGGAATTCGAAGACTTCTGTGGGAACAGTGACCGCGTAGCAGACTTGCGCATAGCAAACTTCAAATGAATGCCAAAGCAAGCATTGCAACGCAATAAAATACGAGCTGTGTTTGCCTTGATGAACATAATTGTTAGCCTTGAACCATCGGACAGACCGCCTAATGGTTACTTTGCTCTATCACAAAACAGTTTGTAATACCTCAATGGGCAATTAATCTCATCCAGATACCTGCAAGCATGCAATCATAAACACAATTCAAATATATCTCGGGACATATTTGAATTGCTTGAATATATGAATGGTTCCCCAGATATTCGAATATACCTGGGGAACTATGCAACTTTTGACTAATTAGTCTTCTGCCTGTCCGATCCAAGATTCAAGAAAAAAACGATATTATCTCGTAAATTAATTTATACATTGCCTGTAATCCAACAAGCTGTTTAATGACAGTCGATATGCATACCGACGGAAATTGTCAACAAAAGAAACACAAATGGGTATCACTGATGGAAAATACAAAAAACTTTGCTGAAGGACAGACATAACTGCTGATATTGTATGACATAGCGGAAGCATTATTCAGTGTAAGCCATGAAATTCAATCCGACAAACTACGTAACGAAGGAAAATACATTACTTGGTTCGAAAGTAGTGTAATAAGTTTGACATGAATAAGGTAAGCTAGTTAACGTCGCTTGATCAAGTCTAACCAAAATAGCCTCTGCGGTCCCTCAAGGTTCGATACGAGGCCAATTTTTGCTCCGTGTTATTGTAAATGACATAGACTGGAACTTACCAAAAAATCAATCAAAAATGGTCATATACGCCAATAAAATTGATATAATATTTCCACGAAAACAGTCGGATCTCAATGTGATACTAGACGACGGTGAGAAAGCCGTAGTAATTTGAAATCTTGGTATGATAAAAATGGTCTCAAGCTCAACTCATAAAAAAAGGCATCTTGATTGGTTCAAATGCAAATCGTGACCAGTTCCAATTAATTTTTCCATCAGGATTGGCAAATCTAACATACTCGTTGAAGACAAAATTATAAGTCTGCGAGTATGGTCTAATCCAGATTTTGCCTTCACACATCACGTAACTTCTCTGTGTTACAAGTTCTACGGAACCATTTTTCAAAGTTCTACGATGCATAAGCATTGCTGCAAGATGTCATGGTAATTATAGAAAACGAGACCACGTGAGTCCTTTCCACGAAAAATTGTTGTGGCTCAATATCAACAGCAAGCTAGCGCAGTCCAGGAGTCAAAATCAATTTTTAAAGAGCTTATATGCAAAACATTCACCCTGCAGCCATATACACGTAGACTCTCGAGGTGAAAAAACAATCGATACACAAGAATTAATGTTACTTCGAACGTTCAACACAGGAAAACAGAAACTGGATGTAGAGCAGGAATAATAAATCGAACACGTCAAGATTAGGCCTAATAAACATCCATTGCCCGGCCAATTCAATACCGTAATTTTGCTTACACATATGTGATAAATACACATCTTGTTGTTTCTACTCTGAATCTAAATTTCCCAACTACAACGGTATATTAAATGTAATTGTAATGATTCTTTCGTTTATACATCCACCGGTGGGCACATGACTGATATGTACAATTTTATATTTTACGATTTCATCACGGTGTCGGCATGGTGTTTACACACTGATCACAATTGTCTCTGTCAATTACACTAGGTGTTAACTGACATTTTGTTTCTGAATGATGGTTCAATTTTTTTCGTATCAACAAAAAGTGATCTCCATTTTCACATGGAGAGATAGATAGGCAGCTTCTAGGTTCCATTGAAACAAATTCTCTTCATCTATATTGTATTGCACTATTCCATCCAATTACAGTACCACTTTTTTGTTGTAACAATCGTTGTCACATAAGCTAATATTGTGTTTTATCTGCTCAAGCAGAAGTATGATCATCCGATTTTTGTACTCCAATCTCCGGAACAAGTGGCGGGAGGGAACGTGTCGGAGCTGTCCATAATGACTCCAAGAGTTTTTTGTTCCACTTCTGTTAGAAAAAATGTGTACGTTAAAATTTAGACCGATATGTCAGTTTGTCTCGCGACATCCATCAGTACTCACTGTGAGTCCGTCGTTTATGAACGGGGAAACATGTCATCTGGCGATATTCAGATAATTTTGATGAAGAGGATTTTTTTTTACTGATCGGTTGACTCTGATATGAACATATTTTTAAGATTGTATATGCATCATGCCATGTCAATCAAATTTTTTAAATCAGCAGGCATACGAACAAACATATTTTAAATGCAATATGAGTGCGACTTGTACACTAATTTGGTGGTTTGTGTCTGCGTATTCTCTATTATTCAGTTTTGTTGGCACACGTTCATTTCCTAACCCAATGTATTCGTAATTTCCCAACCCCATGTGTTCGTGATTATAGTAGGAAAAATGGTACGTTGATGTATTAGATCGCCAAGTCAGTTTCGGCCCTCAACATTCATCAATCAGTACTCGGGGCGAGTCCGTCGCTGTCAAACAGAGCGATGTTGCAGGAAGATAATCTTGATTTCTAGGCAGTTTTCAAATGTAAGTTTCTCTGCAGTTGGCTATAGTATGGACATATTTTTACGACTATGTATGTGTCATTTTATGTCAATCAAGATTTCTAACGTCTTAAGTTTATATGCAAAACCTTTTGAATGCAATACGACAGCGATTACCTGATTTTTTTTTATGATGTGTGCCTGCATGGTGATCAATTAGTTGTGTTTCTATTTAGGTAGAATTAATATTGTACATTCACCATTTGGTAGTCGTACAATGTTGAAAGCTATAAAATATGTTAGCAAATTTTAATTCCCAAACCCCATGTGTATTTGTTCTTCCCCACTCATTGCATTCGTGATTTCAATACCCTATGTATTTCTAATTTCCTGAACTCATGTACTCGTGTTTCTAACCTTATAAGGGACGTCATATGTAAGATTATTGATGCTAATATTGGTGCAGTGGTGGAGAGGTCACTGATGGTTTTTAAGCTGATATCGAGGAGAGTGGTGGGGAGGCTGTTGGATGTGCGGGTGTTGAGAAGGGAGGGTGGAGGAGTGTCTGACCATCTGTTGGTGGAAGGCAGATTAGGAGTGGAGCAGAAGTGGAAGGGCAACACACGAGTGGGAGGAGGAAGAGAGGTAGTGAAAGTGAGTGGACTGAATGTGAGAAGTAGAGCCGAGGAGTTCCAGCAGGCGTAGAGGGAAGAATATAACAACGTGAGAGAACAGGACCTGAGGATGTGGAGGAAGAATGGGAGGTGTTAAGGGATGCGTTGCATAGATGTGCGAAGTAGGTGTGTGGTGCGCGCCGTGTGGGCGGGTGCAGAAGGAAAGGTTGCGAGTGGTGGAACGAGGAGGTCAAACTAGTGGTGGCACGAAAAAGAACGTTTGAGGAGTAGTTGCATGTAAAGTCGGTGGTGGATTATGAAAGCTACAAAGAGAGGAGAAGCGAGGTGAAGAGGGTGGTGAGGAGAGCCAAAGGGACGATGATGCCCGGTGGGGCAGATGGTTGTGCCAGATTTTTGAGGAGAACAAAAAGATGTTATGGAGGAAGTGATGAAAGATGAAATGGCCAGTTGTTGTGGGAAAATGGTGATGTACGGAAGAGGTGGGTCGAGTTTTTTGATGAGTTGTTGAATGACGAGGATGACAGAGAGGCTGACATTGTTGCTGTGGGTGGTGGTGCTCGGATGCCAGTTTTGGGAGAAAGACTTGTGGCGGACATTGCCAGGGAAGAGGTACAGGAGGTGATGGTCATGCTAGCATGGAAAGACCCTGGTTTGGATGACGTTGCGATCGAGTGCCTGAATAAGGGTGGAGTAACGATTGTCGAATGATATTGAGGTTACTGACGCAGTGCCTGCATTTTGCCGCTCTTTAAGGGCAAAAGAGATAACAATGAATGCTGCAACTCGACAGGTATTAGTTTGTACCAATTGATTGACGCAGTGCCTGCATTTTGCCGCTATATAAGGGCAAAAGAGATAACAATGAATGCTGCAACTCGACAGGTATTATTTTGTTATTAGTTTGTTATGTGTGGTTGGTTAGTTGTATGGGAGAGTGCTGATCAAAAGGATTAGAGACTGTACGATCTGGCCAATTGGAGAGGAACAGTGTGGCTTTAGGAGTGGTAGTGGGTGTACCGATCAGATTTTTGCAGTGAGACAGGTCTGTGAGAAGTACCTTGCCAAAGGAAATGATGTGTTCTAGGCCTTCATGGATCATGAGAAGGCATACGACAGGATTGACAGGGAAGCGCTGTGGAGGGTAATGCATTTGTATGGAGTGGGCGGGCATCTGTTGGAAGCGGTGAAGAGTTACTATGCTGACAGCCGAACATGTGTCATAGTGGAAAGCGAGGTGAGTGTTTGTTTCACAGTGAAGGTGGGACAGAGACAAGGCTGCGTGATGTCTCCCTGGCTGTTCAACCTCTATATGGATGGAGTGGTCAGGGAGGTGAACGCGAGTGTGCTGGGTCGAGTCTTGGAACTGTTGTAAGCGAATGGGCGGAGTGGGCAGTTGAGCCAGTTGCTATTTGCTGATGATACGGTCCTGGTTGCGGATTTAGAGGGGAAGCTATGTAGGCTAGTGTCTGAGTTTGGTAGAGTGTGAGAGGAGGAAACTTCGAGTAAACGTGGGTAAGAGTAAAGTAACGAAATGTACGAGAAATGTCGATGCGAGCGAAGATAGTGTCGCCCTAAATGGAGTGCTCTTGGAGGAAGTTCAGTGTTTTGAGTATCTGGGCTCCATGTGGAGATAACTGAACTAGTGGGAATTGAAGTGAAGGCGCGAGAGAAGGAGGGATGTAAAGTGCTGGGTGCACTAAAAAGTGTAATGAGAGAGGGTTGTAAGAGGGGATTGTTGTCCCAACTGTGCTCTACGAAGCTGAGACTTGGGGGGTCAGAGCAGAGGAGAGAAGAAGGTTGAATTTTTTCGAGATGAAATGTTTGAGGAGCATAGCTGGAGTTACGCTGAGAGAGTCGAATCAGGACAGGGATGGTGAAGAAGTTGGAGGACAGAGTCGATTCGCGTGTTCTGAGATGGTGCGGGCACATGACAGGATGGATGAAGGGAGATTTGTGAAGAGGGTGATGAATGCGGAGGCGAGTGGACGCAGGCCTAAGGTGGACCAAAGTTTGGGTTGATGGATGGTGTGAAGCAGGCGTTTGGAAGGAGCTTCGTGAATGTGGAGGTAGCATGAGAGCGTGCAATGAACAAGCCTGAGTGAAGAATGGTTGTGAATGGTTGATTTTGACGCTGCTCTGATGTGCTTTCCCGCCCTTGGCATCTCGTTGTCGGGATGGTCGTGGGTGTGGGGGGGAGCCCGGCCATTGAAGCCAGTGAAAACTGTCGGGACCTGCTGTTGACGACGGATCCTATTGCGAGCGGACTGTTTGCATCTGTTAATACAGTTATGGCTAGTATACGCACTTATTGTACAAGGTAAAATTTGCTTTTCGCGCATGACAATAACTGAAATGTACATGAATATACATTTATATGCTCCACCGGCGATAAATACTACCTCTTTACAGAGCAAAAAACTGTTTAAATTCTTTCGCTATGAACAAAAACTCTACTTATCTACCTCCATCGCTGAATCTATGCAGTCAACTTATCTAGAGCTGATCGAAATACTCCGCGCCCACTCTGTAGGGGCGATCCTTTCTTTGAACACTGAGCAAACGGACTGCTGCTCCTCCACCCTTGACACAGGACTCCGCACCTTCACTACACGGCCAAAGAAATCCGGTGCTTCACTGCTGCGCCACAGAATACCGCTCCCACGTCGCTGAGCCAAAGAACTTCCCTGCTCAACCGTTTACCAAAAAAATACGTTCCACCACTGTTAAATAACAAACCGATGAGCCAAAGGATTCCGCAACAGCACCACTTGCATGGGCGAGCTTACTTACTCAGCATTAGGCCCCGCAGGAACCATTTGGGCCGCCGGTCTCGCTAATTAGCTAATATGTTTCGTCATGTGACCATGGAATGTATCCGTGAACCTCTAAAATGGGGAGAGGAAATGAAGTTCAAACGAATGTTGAAATATTTTAGGTGTCATACATTCGAACTACAAAAACGCTCCTGGCGGAAATGTTGTAGCATTTTGCGTTGTTATATTCTGGCATATGTGGAGATTATCCAGAAATGTTCGAACTTTGAAATCTGATTCTAAAAATTTAATTTGAAAATGCACTACTATTAATGAGCTTGAAATATTATTTCTAAGTAGGCATATGTGATGATTTGGTTCTCCAATTATGAATCCCAAATGAAGTCAATTATACCTTGGTGTCCGGATTGCTACTGGTTTTCAGTCACATAAGATATTGTCATAACCGCTGGCCCAAGTCACAGTGTGCTGCAGCCTCTGTGGCCTTGACGATATCCACATCACCATTGAACCACGTTACAGCGTGTCGGTCGTTGTCACAATTGCCTTCAGGATATACCATCACCCCGGCTTCTTCCTTGTCATCAGTAGCGCCATTACCGCGTCTGAAAGAGCCATCACGTGCTCAAAATGATGCCATGATGCGACTATTTGAAGTCATTGCGTGCCAACAGCTGGGCGTTCCTCTCTTAAACACCTCCATCTTAGGCCCTGCTAAAGGGCTCTCCTAAAGGAGTCGGTTGGGTGTTGCGTTAGTAATTAACTGTGCAGCTTGTATGCATTCTGACTCCATCGGTAGAGGACACTGAAGTGTTAGTGACTTTCTCAACGCCATGTATTCGTAAATATTTTAGCAAAATAGACGTTTTCTGTATGTACATTCATGATACTATTGTAAATAATATTTCACTCTATGGAATACAAGCCGGTGGCCCCTAGAGATGAGCAGTGACGAATTGAAATTGAACTTTCGTTCCCGATAAATCAAAGAGGAAATGTGATGATGAAGCATCATTTCTTTTATTCAGGAATTTAATCATTTTAAGAATTGGAAAACCATTGACAGACGATCAAAATGAATGATTTAATGGAAATAATTGATATAATCATAATTTTACTACAATTTGAACTGCACTGCACCAAGTTAACAAATGGTGGCTTCCCTCGTTGAGAACTGAGGCCGCTCAATTAAGTCGTGATAATTCACCGTCGCGGCCGTGTGTCTGATGGAGAAAAAGGCATTAGAATTTGGTGTGATGCTCTGGCTGTGATGGATTAAGGTCCAACGTGCCTTCGTGGTTCATCTCATGTCAAGTGTTAGGTCTTCCTGGATTTATCGTAACCGCAGAGAAAACAAAAAGACGAAATAGACACTGCCGGGAAACATTTTTGCACAACCGGTTCAACATCAATAAAAAATACGTCGTAATTTACATAGAGGAAAGAGACAATTGGGGTCAAAAAAAATATATAACAATGTGGGAACAGAGATCTCTATAGGTATATACAACTTTTATCATTGGCTCAATCCTGTATAGATGCCAGAACACAGGTCATCTTTTATATGAGTGAGAAACGGTACTGTTGATCTTTACACATTCACCTTTACAATCCAGATAGTTAAATTTACCAGGACATTTGCAGCACTATTTGGGTTGTTCAGTTGAGATAAGATTAGATTGTTCGAGATTTAGTGTGCGATAGCCAGGTCTGATGAAGTATGTAGAGCATCATTGTACTAGGTGATTTCAGCCCGCCTCCTAACAAACTTGACAGTGTTGGCCTAACCCTGTGGAATAATCGTAATAATTCCAAAACTCATCTGCGATTGGAGAGGGTCCAACTAAACCTGGGCAAGCCTTCAAACTACAACAACACTCGCTCAAACTGTAATGGGTATGGTGTCATTATTCAGCTTGTGCATCTAATAGGAACTTGTTTGAGCGACAATTACACAGATCCTGCTCACTGTCTCTTTTCAGGATATACCACGACCCTAGAAACTGTTGTAAATTTGAACTTGATATGAGTGCATCGTGTGTGTATACGTTTCTCGGTAGTCGCAGGGTTATCAAGGAATGACCTTACGAAATTTAAAAAAAGGGAACAGAAAATTGCAATTTGATCAACCAACCATCAATATTTTTGATGGAAAATTAAATTTTCGTGCAACTTATTCGTTCCATGTATCCTGGAACCATTTGAATCGACTGAACTATTACACGTCTCCATTAAATCCTAACATCATACCCACGTTGCTTAAGTTTTACTCCCCAAAACAAAACCCCTATACATCATAGTATCAAGATCCCTTGCCTCCTTCCATAAAAGGGTCAACTTTAGTTCTGTTGAGCTTTTGATACCTGAAAGCCTTGGGCCTACTTCATTGCTTCAACTTACTTTACGTCCACATGTTTTTTCACATCAAGTTCTTGAGGAACGAATATGTTTTGTCATCCAGTCGCAATCTTCATCGGAAACTTTGACATGTTCCCGCCATTTATCGACGGACACAGGCTCATCCGGGACGATTTGTTGGAAAATAATATCGTGTTTGAATTGTCGAGCCTTTTCTCCAGTATTTGATGTCGGTTTTGGCTTGTTACTTGTTTCATTACAAATTGTATGTTCATTTGAAATTGTTTCTAAGTGTAAACCTTGCTGTCTTGAGTCAATGTCATGTTATGCAGCCGGAAACATGGCTATCAACATACTTTTGTGGATATTGAACTATATTATTATAACTTATGAAACTATTAACATCCTGGTATGACATGGATGGTTAAGAGCCCGCTGCGTATGATTCGAAACATCTTATAAATATCTAATGTATAGATGTATCTGTCCATCTGTGTATACATGAATTTCCATTACGTAGGCATACAAAATCAAATATATATATGTATGTGTAT
>SDVV010012002.1:0-15629 GCA_016164225.1 Gammarus roeselii
AAGTGACTGAAGGTGGCGGGAGCTGTTGTTGGTAATATGAATAAAGAAAGCAGAGCATGCTCGCAGAACAGAAGTGACTGAAGGTGGCGGGAGCTCTTTTTGGTAGGATGAATAAAGAAAGTAGAGCATGCTCGCATATGCTCGCAGTGCAAATGTGACTGAGAGTTGCGAGAGCTGCTGTTAGAGATGGAATATTCGAATTGGAGTATGTTAGTAGATCAAAAGTAGTCGGAAGATATAATAAATTTTAAAGAAAATAAAACAGCTATTTTAGTTTAAATTGCTGCGATACGAGTAATCTGTTTCAGTATTCTGCTATTAATTGTAGCTGTTCGTTAACACATCTATTTTAAGAGATTGAGTGAGATGGAAACGAGCACAGATGCATTCCAAATATTTCAACGGGAAACTTTTTGAGTTTAAGTGTAACTGGAATAAATTCACATAAATGATGATAACTGTTCGCGATTCAATTAATTATACCATCTTGAGAACTAACTTTGGTTTAATTCATGATAGAAAAAAGGATTCAAACCAGCTTGTACCTAAAGTATGATTTTTTTTTCTGATTGACTGAAAATATATAAGCCGAAACCGACTAACTTCGACTTTGATAGTAAAATGATCAGCCTACTTCCATCTTCACGATGTGCGATCTCTGCGTCGGTCCCAAGGATAATGCGACAAGCTGATCTGTCGTGGCACTTATATTGATAGCCTCTCCTTTAGGAAGCAGTTTACTACTTAAGACACAGGATAAACCGTAACCGATATACATGCATCTGATATCTACTTGTGATACAAAATTAATCTTATCTGATCTGATCTGATAATAAATTTGATTGTCAGTCGTAGTGAGTCTTCACTTGATGCAGCCAAACGTTCACAATAAAGTACATTGAAATTATTTCAACATTTAAATAGTAGTGTATATATGATTGAAGGCCAACAGAGGCGGTTTGCATCATCAACCAAACTGACATCATTGCCCATCTTGAACAGTTTAGGGCTCACACCATCGTATTATATTGATTTATGAGACCAAGTGCTTAACTAATTTTATTTGTATGGAATGTACAGCCTACAAGAACAATCTAACTAATACTATCCCTCTATGAAGACTTTTTTTGGGGGAGGGGGATGTTATATCAGTTGGAATGATCTCAGAAATGTTCTATGGACACAACAATTTTGACAGGTGAATGTCGGTGGAATGAGCAGGAAAACAGATGGTGTACAACTTCCCTTCAGTTGTCCTTTAGTAACCAAAATGATGTAGCATAAGTTGCTTGAACAATTTTCAGATGTCGGAGACGAATATATATGTTTGATGGGGAATGAATAGTATTGTATTTTGTACCAATTATTACCAAATCATGAATATAGGTTATTATCATGTTCTATTTTGCTCATTGTCACTGCCCTCTTACGGTTCGTATTTGCCGGTTTATATTTGAGCTAACTTCTTATTTTTACTGCACTTGGAACAATAAGATTTTGAGGTCAACCAATATAAACCTTCAAACCCCGAAATGGGTTTTCTAGAACTTGACCAGAAGGCCTTTTGATTGAGATTGTAACACAAGGAATAGGAATTACGGAAAAACTCCGCCCAATCGTTTTGAACATCAGCTGCCGCCCACACCACAAAAAACCGCCTCGAGAAACACTGGTAGACCAATTCACCATCCACCTAAGTTAAAATGATCTAGGCACCGTTGCCGCAGAAGGTGGCAACAACCTCATTTGGAGCTTGCAGTGGCCGGCAGGCCATGAATGACGGACATCACATCCAGGTTAGTCTAGCTGAACTACAAACCTAATTTAACCCGTCCAGGCCTACTGCAATACTATACTAAATAAACCACAACTAGTTTAGATCGATTCTTTAGGCCTTGCATATTTCTAACGTTATTTGTTTCCTTACGATCTATTCTAAATTGACATGATGCCCAAGAATACAAACATAATCAAGTACACAAGGAGGCGAATGAAAAATCCTTGGAATTTTTACTCCCTTATTATTTGGAATCAATATCAATCGTGTCATGGTCTGCATGAATGAGAGCCCAGCGTTCGCGCTGAAATTATTTCTGCACATGCGCACTATCACCACTTCACTTCAGCTTACTTTCATGGCTGGACACTGTCATAACCGCTGGAAATTTTCAGCACACGTGGTTTCGACGGGAGCCCAGCATTCGCGCTAAAATTATTCCCGCACACGCGCACTATCGCCACTTCACTTCACCTCACTGTCATGGCCGGACACTGTCATAACCGCTAAAAATCTTTCATCCCACGTCCTTTCTACCTAACGATGATTCAGCCCACACGCACTTGCCACCACTTCAAAATCTGCCACTGTCATATCTGCCACTGTCATTTCAGCGAAACAGGCGTACCAACCTAACAGTTATCACTTTATTGAAACTTCAATAAAAAAAACGCTAAAAAACGGCATTTTGTACCCTACAAAAATACGTATGTTTGCCCCGCGGGTTAGAAATACGTACCTTTGCCCCGCGGGTTAGAAACACGTACCCTAGGTTAGGTTAGGTTAGGCAGGAAAAGTTTCATTAAATTGATAACCGGTAAAATGGTACGACTGGTGGCTGATTCTGAAGTGGGCTGCAACAGATTTTCGCCAGAATGTCACTGGCAGATTTGACAGTGGCTGGTGTGACTGAAGAATGCTATGAATGTTCGCTGTTAAAAAATGGTAGCGTAGGTAGGTAGTCGGAACAACTTGGGGCTGATAAGGCAGTTCGCGGAGATGATAGTGGTTGACCTGACGTTAGCTATATAAGAATTTAGCGCCAGGGATAGCGACCCGTTTCGACCTGAACAATGTTTCAGCCCACGCGCCTTTGCGCCACAATGATAGCACCCTTCACTCAGAGCAGACACTGTCATATCCGCGGGTCGCTATACCTGGCGCTAAATTCATTTAAAGCTAACGTCAGATTAGCCACTTCTCATCTCCGCCAACTGTCATATCAGCCACAAGCTGTTCCGACTACCTGCCTAAGTTACCATTTTCTAACAGCGAACATTTATAGCATTCCTCAGTCAGACCAGCCGCTGTCATATCCGCCACTGGCATATCAGCCACGAGTTATTCCGCCAACCGAACGATGCTACCATTTCATTTGTTTTCACTTTGATGAAACTTTTTCTACCCAAACTAACCTAACTTAGGGATACGTGTTTCTAACCCGCTGGGCAAAGGAACGTAGTTCTAACCCGCCGGGCAAAGGAACGTAGTTCTAACCCGAGGGAAGAACGTACGTATTTTTCAAGGTTATGTAAGGCTATTTGTTATGTGTTTTGATAGTTTATTGAAGTATTTTTAAAGTGATAACCAGTAAAATGGTACGACTCGTAGCTGATATGACAGTGGCGGATATAACAGGGGCTGCTCTGAGTGAAGGATGCTATGATTGTGGCGCAATGCTCGTGGGCTGCAACATTGTTTAGCACGAGAGCACGTGTGCTGAAAGATTTGTAGCGGTTATGACAGTGTCCGGTCATGACAGTTAGCTGAAGTGAAGTGGCGATAGTGCTTGTGTGCAGAATAATTTTAGCGCGGACGCTGGGCTCCCAAAAAATGGTACCGTAGTTAGTCGGAACAACTTGTACTGATATGACCGATGGCGGGGATGGAAGGGGTTGATCAGACATTAGCTATGGAAGAATTTGGCGCCAGGTAAAAAACAACGAACATTCATAGCATTCCTCAGTCAGACCAGTCACTGTCATATCCGCCACTGGCATATACCCCACGAGTTGTTCCGCCAACCGAACCAAGGTACCATTTTACTGGTTATCACTTTAAATAAACTTTTCCTACACAACCTAACCCAACCTAGGGGTACGTGTTTCTAACCCGCGGGGCAAAGGGACGTATTTCTAGCCTGCGGGGTAAACCTACGTATTTTTTCTAGGTACGTGATGCCGTTTTTTTTCGCGGATATGACAGTTTATTGAAGTTTCATCAAAGCGATAATCAGTAAAATGGTACGACTCGTGACTGATATGACAATGGCGGATATGACAGTGACTGCTCTCAGTGGAGGATGTTATGATTGTGGCGCGAATGCGAGTGGGCTGAAACATTGTTTAGCGCGAAAGCACGTGTGGTAATTTTTTTAGCGGTTATGACAGTGTCCGGCCATGACAGAAAGCTGAAGTGAAGTGGAGATAGTGTGCGTGTGCGGAAATATTTTTTGCGCGCACGATATATTAGGTACTATTGAAACTGAATAAATATTCATTCCTTCACTAATTACAGCGAAATAATTTTACTGCTCAGTAAAATTACAAATAATTTCTTGAAAATATTTTTTAGGTAACATTTGAATTTGGCCATGGGGGGGCATCAACAACGGTGGAAAAATTAAATATTGACAATATTTTTAATATAATTTCATAACTTGTAAGATTATTAGAACGAACGCAGATCGAACTTGTTTTGAATGCCACAATTAGTGACTATAAGCAAATTATTTTCTTTAACATTGATAAAACTTATAAATATATGGCATGCCTGCATTGAAATTTGAGTGTCTATCCCAAATTGCCAGGCACAATAAATAAATAATTCCCGAAATGGAAACACTTTTGCAACTTTCAGACCGTTTCGTTCGGACAAACAGTACAAGAATATCTTCAGCTGTTCAAACAATATCAATTACCTTAACAAATATTTGAAATTGATTTGTATAATACATGTCAATCTTACATAAAGGGTCTCAAGAAACGAGAGGTACAAACTTTGGCAGTTGGTAGAATCACCCAAAATAAACATTTGTTCATGACTAACAAATAAGTTTAAACTACCAAGTCTTCCAGATACTAGCTGATGCGTCAAGTTTTAGCTTGCATTTCCTTGTCTCTTAATATCAAGCGATGCATATCAGCCACATCTTCCCTTGACAAACGTGCAGTGTTGTCTTCGCTACTCCACGGAGTGAACTGATACAGAATCTCCAGAAACCATGATGTTGCCGGATTCACAGGTAAAAAATCATTTACAACATAGATTGCAATTTAAAACTTGACACCTCAGTATCTGAAAACCTAGGTATGGAACAGTTTTTCAGTAATCATCTACCTACGGTCAAAATATGTACCTTGCGTTTGTTAACACCCTGTATTCAACTTCATGTCCGCTATAGATCCCGCATTGAAACAAAGTGTTGACCATTTTTTGAAGATATGTGATGATGTTGTTTGTATACCAATTTATTTATGTTATTTAGAACAGGCTTGACGACACCAAAATTAGCTTCCCTCTCATGTCATATCCAACAAGTCCACTTAAGGAAGTCACCAATTATGCACCGATTGAAGGCCATAACGCCTATCGGTTTTCTACAACCAAACGGATTTTGTATATGATCATTCCTGAAAAAGTGACTTTACATTAAAAGCAGGATATCGAATATGATTCATCAGAACTCATCCAATTTCTTTTCTAAAATCAAGCAAGCAAATTCCGGGTGTGTATATTTTATTGTTGGAAGCATCGGTTTCACCTTCCTGTTCGTTACCAGCTTTCAATCGCTGCAATGAAACTGATGTCCTGCTACACCCACCAAAAACTGGTATCCTGCCACACCCTGCGTTGCCCCTCACCTTTGCCTCTGCACTGTGGGGACGTGCGTGTTGGCCGGCTGTTACGGCAGAGCGCGGAGACAGCGGGGAGAAGGAGAGGACGACTGAGGGAGCTAGGCCAGATAAAGGATGAGTTGGAGAGTTCAACTAGTCTTGAATCGATGCACTGTTTATCTATTCAATACTAGATAAACTGTATATCAACAATCTCATCCGCAGACAGGATAACGAGCAATTTAGTGTTGACTTCATAATACAGTATATGAATTTGTGAAAAAATCAACTGAAGGATTCCCTCCGGGAAATTATAACCACTACACTCGAAACAGAAACAGTTCATGACCACCTATCAGAGTCGGTCGCTCACGGCGCACTCATATGTATTTATGCCGCCGCGGGTGTAGAATACTCATACTTTCCTTTTTTGGTAGTTAAAGATGCACTTGAACGGTTTTTAAAGATGCACTTGAACGGTTTTTAAAGATGCACTTCAACGATTTATTATTTATTTTTACTTTAATGGTTGTGTTCGTGGAGATTTTCCTGATATTATTCTTGTTTTGTGTAGACGGTCTGAAAACTCTAGCGTGTAGGGTTGTATTTCAGTAGTCAAATGGCGATGAATGATTCGTCGACAGTTAATGATTCGCATCGGTCTTAAAATATGATCCTACACTCAACATAAAAATTAGCCTACTTTTATTGCTAGAGTTCCTTGAAAAGCTTGGCCGGATATGATTTCAAAACAAGGACCCACATTAGGAAAAATTTCACGCTAGGAAACAAGCCTTACTCTCGTGACAGGTCGATAATTTTCTTTTCTTTTCTTAGGCTATCATAAAAAAAGATTCCGCTGATGTGCACATGTGTATAATTTAAGGAAACTTTTGTCATATACTTATTTGAAGGAGTTTATGCAGGAACGTTTATATTTCTTTCATCAAATATTTTCTGTTCATTATCTGCCTAATATTTTAATTTGCTATTTGAATACCTTAGGGAATCAACGTAGTATATACTAATATTTGTAGCTTACTGTTCTTGAATCCTTGCCTTTAGTCCTTATATCATTGAAGACTTTAGTTAACCCATAAAACTATTCCCTAAAACATAGAAAAAATGGACCTGTTCATCACTTTGACCATAAAACACCGTCGTCGTAAAGTTTAGATTTTGTTCTTTTATTTTATGCTGTATGCATGTTTGTGACGGTGGGAGTGTGTAATGTGCGTGAGGGATAATGAGTTTGTGTGTGTGTGTGCGTGTGTGTGTGTGTGTGTGTGTGTGTGTGAGTGTGTATGTGTGTGTGTGTGTATGTGTGTGTGTGTGAGTGAATGTGTTTAAACGCATCCATGGGCGTGTGTCAGGGGGTTCCATTGCGTTTAGCGAGCAATGTTGATGCGCGTGCTGTTTGTAGCACGGGAAGTTTAGTAATTACAAACGGACATGTTGTAACATTTTCCTGCTGTGTTTCTTCAATAAATGCATCACTTAGATTTGGTTAAATATTTGGCGTCTATTCACTGTTGAATTATTGGATACTTACCAAGCGTATCATAAAGAACCGCAGCTATCAGTGGATCCGAACTGGAGGTTCGAGAAGCCTTGGGTAGCGGGGAGATATTTGTGGCAGGCCTCAAGACCGGCATGACGGAAAATGATCAAGAGCAAACTGAGATAGTTGCTGTGAAAGGAGCCACTTTGTGGAGGCTGTCAAGCTGCCAAGGCTTCCACCAAAGCATTCCACTGAACAATGATCTGAGAGAGTGTTGTCTGTAGTCCATCACTCGGGCACGTATTTTGACAGAACAAATAATTTTTTAGTTTGTTCATAAAACATTACACAAGAGAAACAGTATCGATAGAGCTGGAAGACACTATTGAAAGTATTTCAAGTAAACCTTCATTTGTTGACTCTGATTTTCCTTCTTTTCAATGATGCTATACGGATTATTGCCCCCAAGCAAAGAGTTGTGTTATATGCTGCCCTGGCTCCGGAGTGACTTTAGTGACTGGGACAAGGACATCAAGTCACAACTCATTGACTATGTTAAACGACTGTAAGTCAAGTGTGTTATACGATACAATCTGTCGAAACAATGACTAATTAAATTTAATAATCAAACATCGTAACTGAACTTAAAAAAAAAACATTCCGTTTTTATCCGCTTCAACTGACTACGTAAGGCACTCGAGCTCAGAAGTCAATCGCATTGTCAAGTGTTGAATTAACTCGTTTGCACCGCGCAGGTAATTGGGTCCAGGTAATTGTAACCTTTAGCAAGCAGTTGGTAATTAATGAAGCAATCAGTGGAGTGCTGATCAACTTTTAGGACGGAGTTGCAGTAGCAAAAAGTGGAAACAAATAACACAGTCGTAAAATATGGTTTATTCTGTTTAGTTATAACTATGATACTCTCAATGCGGCCTGACTGATTCTCACTTTTGTGATGTTTCGATAGACACTAAATAAATGATCTCCAGTCCCTGCACGATGATTTTGTCATTACAACATCAGTACAACAACATACGTACGAAATACATATGGTACAATATTTGTACCATGTTTATCTTGTTAGTAGTGAAAATTCTTCTATACATTTGAATGCGTTTCTGTAGAAACGTGAATATATCACAAATCTGAAGTTTTTGGTTCAATTGGCTTCTTATCTAGTGCAACTATCATTGAATGCGCTAGTGAAACAACGAATATTATATTTAAAAGTGTATCTAAATGTTCTTCAACCATTTCATCATTTCCGCATAACTCTGACTACTATTGATAACCCATGTACATGATCGCAAATGTCTTACTAATTGTTCCTCATTCTGCCGTCATAACGAAACGTCCATTTATGTAATTTTTTTATGTTGTTTGCGCGATTGTGAGGGAGGGATTGTGGGAGTCTGTGATTGTATGCGCGGGGGTTGAGAAAGGGGAGAGGGGTGGGATCATGGATGTGTGCGTGTGTTTCATGCGTTGTGTACGAGTGATGTGTGTGATTGAGTTGTTATATAGGGGCTGGTTTGTTATCACGGCAGCCACCGATTGTGGGATCACGCGTCACTTCACGAGAACTTAGTTGTCACTGCAGCTTTCAATAATGAGATCCCCATTCCCTGTCTGATGACTTTGTAATTAGTGAATGCAAGTGACTTCTATCTCATGGATGACTCGCAAGTGTGTTACCACTACCAAACCAACGAAATCTTTAACAGCCAGTTCGATGCAATTATAGGCGCTTTGAGCGAATATTATTGTTAGGTTGTCTTCCTGACAACATGAATTGCAATCAGCGAACGTTATTGCGAGCTCGCCGGCCAGTTTAGGGAAAGTTGTCTGAAATATTCTGAAATATTCAAAGAAGCAGTCTGTCTTGGAGATGAACAAATAGGGATTGAAAAGGCCAAGCAAAAACAGGGCATATGTGTATAAAGGAACCTTACTCTAGATCTCGGTTTAATTCAGGCATCAGTACTAACATTCGCTTGACCAGAGATATTGCAGAAGACATTAAATATAAGAAAATGTTATTCATTACATTTCCTCGTAAAACTTCGGAAGATGGAAAGGAAGGTAACGACGTTAACTAAAGTTGGTGAAACATTTCGTGATAATCTTAAGGATGGTTTTGAAATTGTGAGGCTCCACATTAAGGAGCGAGAAAAGAGTGTCGAAATGTTTTGAACTATTATCGGCAGTATTAGCTTTCACAAGTTCTAAAGGTATTGACAAAAGTCGTGGTTCAAGTGCATAAACCTTTACTTCACTCGAAAGTGCATCGTTTCATGTACCGTCGCTAGCCAATGGTATGGCCAACATGGATATTTATACAACGTAATTGTGATCAGGATATTGAACATAATTTTCAAAGTTTTTAAGTGCTGATTGCTAATTTTGTATGCCAAAAGAGGAGTGAATGATTTTGAAAACAAATCAAGCAGCTTCTGCCATAACTAAAACACATCTAATAAACCCTTAGTAACTGAGAACTTACGCGTCCCTAATCAGGACAGGTCGTTATCGAGCATTGTGTGACGTATATGGCTGCTTCAATTGCAACATTTATACAGTGTTAGGTAATGGCAACATATACGTCAGTGGAATCAGCCCCCGAGTCGAGCCAAAGCGCTCGCATGTTATGTCTCAGTATACTGTAGTTAGCGACTAACTTCCTGCATAAGCGACTAACTTCCTGAGTAAACGACTAACTTCCTGTTTAAACGACTAATTCCAGCTTAAACGACCAACTGCCATGGTAAGAGACTAACTTCAGCCGTAAGGTACTAACTTCCTGCGTTAGCGACAAACTCTATGCGTGAGCAACAAACTTCATGCGTAAACGACTAACTTCATGACAGCCCCCAGCCATTGGGATGAGAAAGGTAACATATACTCTAAGGACATCTGTCAAGATGGCGCTACAGTCTTAATTATATCTGCTAACCTATAAATGTGTGTGGCAGGAGGAAGCTTGTGCTCTAGACATCACACATGACAATGTCTGCCAAGCTCTCCCATTTTCTTGTAGGTACTAATACCCCTAGCAACCTTTGAAATTGACCTTTTGAGAGGTCAGGCATAATTTTTCTTATCGCCTGATGATTTTATTCATCGCACAAGGTCCTTTCTGCCCTCTAGAGGTTGAGAATACAAAAGCCGTGTTCTCGTTATAGTTTTTATATATTTTTTATATATCAAATGTAACTCTCACGCATAAAACTATTTATTTGTATTTAATAACATACAATCACAAATATGATTTTATTCAGCAAATCCAGAAAATGAACAATCGCAACGCTTTGACAGACTTCCAGTCTCGACGACATTTCAGACGATTGTTTAATGTAGCATAACAACACTTCTGAGAGGCCTGGAACAACAACACAAAGAACCATGATACGTCACCACGGAGACGCATGGAACAACATCAAGGAGAGGCATGGATCATCACAACGGAAAGGCACGAAACAACACCACAGAGAGGCATGGAACAACACTATGGAGAGGGATGGAACAACACCACGGAGAGGCATGGAACAACACTAGGGAGAGGCATGGAAGCACACCACGGAGAGGCGTGAAACAACACCATGGAGAGGCAAGGGACAACACCACAGAGAGGCATGGAACAACACTATGGAGAGGGATTGAACAAGACCACGGAGAGGCATGGAACAACACTAGGGAGAGGCATGGAAGCACACCACGGAGAAGCATGGAACAACACCATGGTGAGGCAAGGGACAACACCATGGAGAGGCATGGAACAACGCCACGGACAGGCATGGAACAACACCACGGAGAGGCGTGGAACAACACCATGGGGAGGCATGGATCAACACCACGGAGAGGCTTGGAACAACACCATGGTGAGGCATGAAACAACACCATGGTGAGGCATGAAACAACACCATAGAGAGCCATGGAACAATAGCTAATAGAGGCAAGGATGAACGCCACGGAGATGCATGGAACAACAACACGGAGTGGCATGGAAACACAGAATGGAGAGGCATGGAACAACACCATGGAGAGGCATTGAGCAACTCTATGGAGAGGCATGGAACCGCACCATGGAACGGCATGGAACAATACCACGGAGAGACAGGGAACAACAGCATGGAAAGGCATGGAACAACATCACGGAGAGGTATGGAACAACAGCACGGAGAGACATGAAACAACAGCACGGAAAGTCATGGAACATCATCACGGAGAGGCATGTATTTACAGCACGGAGAGGCATTGAACAGCACCATGTTGAGGCAAGGAACAACACCATTGAAAGGCATAAAACAATATCATGGAGAGGTATAAGACAAAACCAGGGAGAGACATGGACCCAGACCACTGAGAAGCACGGAACAACACCCCGGAGAGGCATGGCACAACACCATGGAGAGGTATGGAATAACACCTTGTGGAGCCGTGAAACAACAAAATGGAGAGGCAATGGGTAACACCATAGAAGGGCATGTAACAACAACACAGAGAGGCATGGAACCACACCACGGACAGGCATGAAGCAACACCATGGAGAGACATGGAACAACAGCACGGAAAGGCATGGAACAACACCACGGAGAGGCATGGAACAACACCACGGAGAGGCATGGAAAAACACCACGGGGAGGCATAGAACAACACCACGGAGCGACATGAAACAACACTACGGAGAGCAATGGAACAACACCACGGAGCGACATGAAACAACGCTACGGAGAGCAATGGAACAACACCACGGAGAGGCATGGAACAACACCACGGAGAGGCATGGAACCACACCACGGAGAGGCATGGCACAACACCACGGAAAGGCATGGAACAACACCACAGAGAGGCATGGAACAACACCACGGAGAGGCATGAAACAACACCACGGAGAGGCATGGAACAACACCACGGAGAGGCATGGCACAACACCACGGAGAGGCATGGAACAACACCACGGAGAGGCATGGCACAACACCACGGAGAGGCATGGAACAACACCACGGAGAGGCATGAAACAACACCACGGAGAGGCAAGGAACAACACCACGGAGAGGCAAGGAACAACACCACGGAGAGGCATGGAACAACACCACGGAGAGGCATGGCACAACACCACGGAGAGGCATGGAACAACACCACGGAGAGGCATGAAACAACACCACGGAGAGGCATGGAACAACACCACGGAGAGGCATGGAACAACACCACGGAGAGGCATGGAACAACACCACGGAGAGGCATGGCACAACACCACGGAGAGGCATGGCACAACACCACGGAGAGGCATGGAACAACGCTAAGTGGAGGTTAGTTCACAGCTCAATCTTTCGACATTCAATATTTCTTTACTAATTTGTTTCGCAAGCTCAAGTAACACTTACCAAAACATGACTACAATAATATTACCTAACTTGAAAGAGCGTGTTTCTAAGCCGCGGGGCAGCTGTACGTGCAATTCTCAACACGTTAAACAAAAAGAATTTTTGAAATATTATGCTGAGGAGTAACATAGGTAGAGAAGTACTCCATGGAGAGTCATGGAATAACACCACAGTGAGGCGGTATTCAATGCTAAAGTGTGAGGTACCAACATAGTTATACTTAGGTGCGACATTTCTCTTTGCGCGTGGGTGTCTCGTCGATTCTTGAAGTTCAAATTCAAAATGAAAAATTTTAGTCCTATGACCCAATTTTCAATATAAATCCTAATCCAAAAGCAACAGTAAAAAAGTTTTCAAGCACAAGTCCAAATTCAATTAGCTACGCCGAAAAATAATCTTGCGTAATACACCGAACAAGTCTTTCTTGTTTCCCTAGCGAGTTAAAGTAGTCCAACCTTTGCTCTAAAGCGAGTAGCAGTCAGTACAGGGCAGTGCTCTAAAGCGAGTAGCAGTCAGTACAGGGCAGTGGGGAAAGCCAGTTTCTCCTTGGAAGATTCGGCCTCTCGTTTAAATAGTTTCCACAACAACATATGAATTTATGAAAGATTTTTTTTCCGAACGAAAGTGAACTGAGAAATGTAAGATAAAAGAGGAATAGGATGTCTGTGTTGGCAGGAAAACTTGGACGACAGTGTCGATAGGGAAATGGGATGGCGGAGTTGGGAGAGCAAAGCTGGAAGGAAATTGAAGAACTAAGTTGGAATGGAAATGAGATGTCAGTGTTGAAAGAAACAAGAGATGCCTGAGTAGTACGGGAAATGAGATGATTGAGCTGGTAGGGATATGGGATGACTGAGTAGGAAGGGACAAGGGATGACTGAGTAGGAAGGGACAAGGGATGACTGAGTAGGAAGGGATATGGGATGACTGAGTTGGAAGGGACAAGGGATGACTGAGTAGGAAGGGATATGGGATGACTGAGTAGGAGGGACAGGGGATGACTTAATTGTAAGAGAATTAGGATTACTAAGTAGTTCCTACTTAGATATCCCAATTCTCTTGCAATTCAGTCATCCCTTGTCCCTTCCTACTCAGTCATCCCAATTATTTTCCAACTCAGTCTTCCCTTGTCCGGCATGACTGAGTTGGAAGAGACGACTGAGTTGGAAGGGAATTAGGATAACTAAGTAGGAACGGACAAGGGATGACTGAGTTGTGCTCCAACGCCCGAAGAATGAATTAATTCAAACTTTACGAATTGATGAAAACCGTCAGAAAGCAAATGAACAAAAATAATCTTCGCTCCACATGAGCTGTTTTTTGAAATGTTTAGAGTAGTTCAAAGGATTCGGAACAAATCGAATATTCGATATTATCAGAAAGATATTGTCGAAATTCTGCCCAGAAGAATATGAGTAGTTCATTAGCATACGAATGAGTAGTTGATTAGCATACGAATATGAGTAGTTCAATAGCATAGGAATATGAGTAGTTCATTAGCTACATGCTAAACTCTTCTGTTCGGCAGCGTTAAGATGATACTGATTATTTACAGTAGGGCTTCATCCCTTCCGACCGGCTGCCATCAACAAAAGTCTCCGAAACGTTGCCCAATTTGGAGGAAAGCAATGAATTGGAAATGTGTGAACTTTGACGTTTGAGTAAAGGATGGTCTAGGTACAGTTGGAATGTGTAGTTTAACTCTGAACGGTCGCCAGCCAAAGTTCGCGATCAACAAAATCGCGGAAGCTCATGATATTGATATCAAAGTATTCGAATGAAACTAATTGTAGCTATGATCAAGCACAGTCTATCCATTTATTTTCTGCAGATAACTGAATTTGATCGATGGAAGCAAATTATGTTTAACATATAGGGAAATATTCGTCAGGGAAAATTTGAACTGGTCGTTAGTATAGGTATATATTATGGATGTATTTTTTTTCAGAAATAATTCATTCTGCATATAGCATACATAAATACCATACAGCATCACAAAACAGGCATTGATTTAGGCCTGGCAAAAAAGTTATTCGCTGAATATTAAGGTTGGCGAACATTTACTGGCGACTGTACATGAGTTATAGTCAACTGGACTTAAAACTGAACTGTAAACTGCATCCATGCAGCAACATATTTATTTTGGGTGTTTATAGTGGGGTTCGACTGTTATTACTTCACTATGAGATACAGTGTACGAAATTAGAGTGCATCGATGCATGCAGTTGGGTTCCGCAGTTGAAATATAATGTTCGCTTATGCAGTGAGCTATATTTACACTATAAAATTGGTATATAACATTGGTCTCTAATGATCGGAAAATCGGATGAACTATAAATTGTAGTTTACAGTCGGATGAAAAAAAAATTCTTCAAGATGAAAAGCTTGTACTAAATGATGACACAAACATTGACTTAATCGTACAGAAATGTAGAGGTTTTAAGAACTTCGACCATCAGTCATTGATAAACTACAACTTTGACCAGTTCGACGATTTGAAGACTGATGCATAGTTTCAACTTCTTTCTTAATGTGAATTTGGGTTTCATATAGTATTTTTTTTAAATCTCACGCGTTTAGGCATTATTGTAAAAGCATCAAATTCCTACAGAAGCAATTTTATTTCCATAACTTTATCCCCCTCGGAATGCGAATGTGAGTACTGAAATAAACTCTTGTGATTTTTTTCTAGTCTCATTCATCTGTCACTGCCAGTAATAATAAAGTTATTCATTAATCCGATCATGGCTATTAGTCGGCTTAAATCAAAACCTTTCTTCTCTGATCATTTACGATGTTCAGTTTTTGTTTTGCAGATACAGATACAGACACTAGGCCGCATCCCCCAGAAAGGGGGGTGGCCGACGGCAAGGCGCACCTCACACCCTCACACGCTCACATTCACACAACTTAGCCTTTTTGTGCTAAAGGGTCCGGCCGGTAGCCCCTCAACTTACACTCTGGGTCCCGAATGTACCGAGGAACCGTCGTCAGCAGCAGGGGCCACAGTTTTCACTGGTTTACCCCCACCGTGTCATAATGGCCGGGCCCCCCCACCCACGACCATCCCGACAGCGGGATGCCAAAGGCGGGAAAGCACATCAGAGCAGCGTCAAAATCAACCATTCACA
>SDVV010012003.1:0-15629 GCA_016164225.1 Gammarus roeselii
TGTCTGCGTCTTTATCTTGCCTGAATAAATAAATAGTACTATAAATAAAATAGACCGCGAAGCTGTGAGCATTGTGTTGCGTTGCTGCCGGAGCCAACTTTGTTCGTGTGGCCGTGAACCTTGTACCGATTTCGACGATGCTATTTGAGCGCACTGGCGAATGGACATGAAACTTATGAGGTTCTTAGGGGTTGGAGGAGAGGATTCGTTTCGTTTCATCTAAGTATTTATCTTACCTAAATGAATAAACTGTATTTAAACAACTAAACCGCGTAGCTGTAAATGTTGTTGCGTTGCTGTCGGAGCTTGTGTTGCCCGTGTAGCCGCTGACCTCGTACTAATCAAGACGATGCTACCTGTACGCACTAGGGTGCATACATATCACTTTGTTCTAAAGGATTGGAAGCGGAGGTCCGTTTCGAGTAAGCGTTTTTTCTTTTGCGCACTAGCGTGCGTCTGACATTGCTAAAATTTTCGCTTTTTTTCTAACGTTGAAAACGTTGCTTCGTTTATTCCTCGCACACTTAGGCGTGCGAGCCTATTATGACTCACGTTGAGGCTCTGGTGGAAATGAGGCTCAAATCAAATCCTAATAAAGAAATAAGGAATTTACTGTAGGTTCACCACTGTTACAGCCAGCATATCACTTTATTTAAGTTCACCACTGTTACAGCCAGTACATCACATTATTTAAGTACACCACTGTTATAGCCAGTACATCACTTGTTCACCACTGTTACAGTCAGAACATCGTTTTATTCAAGTTCACCACTGTTACAGCCAGTACATCACTTTATTTAAGTTCAACACCGTTGCAGTCAGTACATCACTTTGTTTAAATTCACCACTGTTACAGCCAGTACATCACTTTATTTAAGTTCACCATCGTTACAGCCAGTATATCACTTTATTTAAGTTCACCATCGTTACAGCCAGTACATCACTTTATTTAAGTTCGCCACCATTACAGCCACTACATCACTTTATTTGAAGTACACCACCGTTACAGCCAGTACGTCACTTTATTTTTCATTCGTCAATGCACCGCTCCAACATTGCAATACGGATAATCAATGTTGCTTTGCTATAAATATTATATGAATCTTGAGATGATTATGTTTAGTGCCATGAGAGGAAGAAGCGATTGGAGTGCATGGCAGTGGATGAAAAATTTGGACGGCAGAGCTTGCAATTTCATAGGGCTGGCTGGTGTTGCTGTTTGGTCCATTCGCGAAATTTTCTCTACTGGCTGATTCCCTGCTGCCGATAGCTGGTTTCCAAACAAAATTATCCCCTTGCAAGGCTATGATTGTACCTGTGTTTGGGCCTGCGATGGTGGAGTGTAGCCGCCCATTGCAGGAGAAACCAGTGCCCAGCTATGTATGAATTTAATTTGTGTGTGCTCGTCTGTGCTCTCCTCTATGATAAACAAAAACTTGATTCGTCATGCGGTGTATTTTATTGTTATAACCATAATCTTCGTGTTTCATTAGCGCCAGCAAAACATTTAACATGTTAGTGTTTTATGTTTCTGTGGGACTTTGAGCTGCGCGGCAGGCAGGAATTGGACGGAACAAATTTAGCTCCTCATACGTTAATAAAATTTACAACTCTGGTTACACGACGAAAAATAAAGAGTACAAATAGCTACCTCATCTGCCAGCTGATTAAGAATTCCAGCTCCTAGTTGAAACATTTAAAGCCACAGTTTGACTCCGACACGCGATATGTGATTATTTTCCCTTGGTTTCCTCCATCTTCATCTCACTGAACATTGTGTTGGGCATGAGTTTGAACAAATGTTCACCAGCAGTTGCAGATGTTGCTGTGAAACAAGTTGGCCTTCATTCCGAACGTGTGATGCAAAATGTGTGTTACAAAACAGGGTAACACACAATTTGCAGATTTATTTCAATATAACTACACATATATTTCAGAGCTTCGAGATTGCTTTATTGTAAAATAAAGTAAATATGAACCAATGTTCCTAACAATTCAATTCCAAAGTATAGTAATCGGACTCATAATAGAGACTGAAGTATACATCACGATTATGAAACCTGTTTTCGGATCTATCTATACTGCGAACGAACAATGTAAGCAAATGTACACGTTCAGGAATCGCCCATTTCCAACCCATCATAATGATCACTACGATCTCAATCCGAAATATTCCTCAGTGCTCACTTTGTTCATGAATTCTTCTTGCACGACGAGGTATTTCGTTTATGCCCCAAACATTGATTATCTTCTCAATACTTATTAACTAACAAAGTCCGATAAGCTCGTTGATGAACAAAGCAGCTTAAAAACGTATCATATCAGTCAAGGTTCATTGAACCCGTTACACGTCATTCTGAGATGTCATCTTAACATTTTCATCGAAGAATATCCGTCCAATGTCTCTGCTGTCTGCAGATTGCCTTGTTCTTCTTACTGTGATCCATCTTGGCAGTCTATCTCTAGTCCAGTATAATGAGGTGCTGATGAAAGGTGTAGGTGGGCAGCGTATCATTGGTAACTCGAAAGTTCCGGAAGGCCTTGGCGGTTTTAATTTGCTAATGGTTTGGGGATAATGGCAAGCAGCGCTCTAATGGCGCCGATGGGGGTTAACACAACATGGCGGCACTCGCCCATACCTGCGTAATGGAGAAGAAAGCTAGAATGACGGTCCTGTGGGATGACTTCATTTCATGCTGAGTGAGCTGAGTCAAAACAATCGATGACAATATTCAAGCAATGGATAAGATTTAATAAGATCCTTCGGAGATGGTCAGACCTATTTTTTTTACTTCATCGAAATATGGTTGAGTAAAAATTTAATTTTCCACATAATTTCAAACAATTGAAGGAGCGCTACCAAAGAAACCATTTTTCAAAACCGAAAGTCTTAAGAATAACCAACTTCAGTATCCATTCACATATAGTTTTATGTACTTGACTCTATTGTGAGAATATGAGATGGCACTTTACACCGGATTTGTACATGAAATGAGAACGGGAATTGTTTTATTGGTTTTCTCTGGATACAAACCTAATTGGGTTACTAAACACATTAAAATTCAAATATTACGAGATACTATTATCTGTAAAATAAGCGAACAATCTTTTCAGATGAACAGCTAATGAAACAATTTTCAACATCATTCAATGAACGTCAATGCATTTTTGAGTCTGACATGCTGGTTTCGCATGACTTGTATTGATAAAGGAGATAATAGTATACTATAAATAGATGCAGTTTATTGACGAGATGGCAACTCGAACAAATAAATACAATCAACCAGTTTATAGCCATCCATCGCCGATGGTTTACTCGCAATTATAGATTTCTGCGACCACCACACCACCTAAAGTTTTTACGGCGGTCATCAAGCCTCGTAACCTCGCAACTCCGCTGCAGTCAATGCAAACTGGGGATACGGGACAGAAATAGCAAAACAAACCTTGGAGACGCAAAATGCCCTAAATGTTAGTGTTCAGCCGATAAAATGCGATATTAATAATTCATTTTCTATAAATTGCTATTTAAGCGTGGACGCGAATTTGTTTTCACGATGCAGAACTGGAATTGTTTTCAAATATTCTCGACTGAAGCTCTTCAACGGCTGAGTTCATCGAACACTACAATGAATGGCCTTACAACTCACCAGTGATGCTCTTCAAGTGTTCCAGTGGCACCAATCATTATGTAGTGACACTATCCTCAAGTGCGTTCCAGTGGCAAAGGGATAATTTGGATTCATCTTTTTTCTCACTCATTTATTATAAGGCATACAACAGAATTTGATATTCTCTACAGGCCGCAGTTTCTTTCTCTCTATCAAGGCCGATGAATTAAAAGGTCTGAAATTGGAATTCCACAGGAACTTCTTAAAGCATATTAAGACCATGATAAAATCAACCTCTCAAATACAGCCAATCCGTACATTATTGGCATCGTTTAAACTTGTTGAAACATCGCGAGAGCTAAAAAAATGACCTATTCTGACTGACACTGGGCATGATTTAGTCGACTGATGAAGGATAGTGGAATAAAATAATCATATACCACATCGCATTCTCGCTTATTGAAGTCTGTTGCGAAAGAATGATCATTGACGAAATGATAAGAATTGGAGTGAAGCGCGAGTGACTAGCATAGGTCGGGTGGACAGACGAATGGATGAAGGGATGAAAATTGCCATTCTGGGTCTGAATCTACATTTAGCTTGTTATTAGTATAGGAGGCTGGCAGGATATGAACCATCAATTATTGTACTAGTTTATCAGTTAATAAACATATGGCAACAGCAACACGTAAAATATGATGTGATGGGTCGAAGAATGATTTAGTTTGGAGTTTAACCACTCCAAATGTCTCTCCTCTGCTGACATTAGAGAACTAAAATGATCTGACGTCGTCTATAAGATAGACAGCGTTAAGTTGTTACTTAAGGGATAATTATTCGTTGAAGTATACATAATCATGCACTATTAATGATCAACGTAGAGAAAGATTCGAGACCTATAAAATGTCTCTAGCATGCAGTGTAGTTTGTTATAACAAAACACATTTGAAGCGGTTAGACGGTAGTTTATTTCCCGATTAAAAGTGTCCGTGAAGGTCAAGTTACGTAACATTTCTAACACGTGGATCCATTGTTTGACCAGTGTATGTTACGTTGCTACAAGATAGATTTCATTTTCGTTCGTTACATACACATTACCGATTATTTGAGTGGTAGGTAGTTGAAGATTGTGCGACATCTAGCATCGGTGAATGAAAACAACTCTGTTCGAAAATAACCACTTCCCCGAACGCACTTTGTTCTATTGTCGTAGACTGCGAGCAGTTGGCAAATAGCAAAGAGATTATACAGTAACGAAGTGAGCGAAGCTCTGATTTATGCACAAAATATATCGATTATCGAAACGTCAGTAGGTAGATACTTACCGGATGCCGTCAGTTTGTTGGCAATATTTTTCTTGACACACGTAGCCACGCACTCGCATCGAAACTTTCTCACCATAATCCGAACTGTTGCAGAGAAGAGGGATCGGCACAGAATAGAAGGCGTATAGGTAGGTCGAGTTTGGCGCGGAATCAAAATGTATAGTGTGGTGCCAACCCAGTCGCTGTTCGGTACCGTGGGGTGGTAAGCGGACTTACTAGAATCGATGATGTTCGTGCCCTACAGGGGAGCCTACGATGACTCGCGTTGAGGCTCTGACGGAAATGAGGCTCAAATCAAATCAACAAGCCTTCGTGCCGAAGTGTGGCGTTATGTTGCTTGCAACGGGACATATTTGATAGCTACGTTACGAGCATATTGCTGGAACCTTCTCACCTAACCTAACTTGCCTTAGGGGCACGCGTTTCTAACCTGCGCGGCATTAGTGTTTCTAGCCCGCTCCATTTTTATTGAATGTGCAAAAATTAAATGTATTTTTGTTTAACATGATATTTCGTATGACCATCATTACCACCAACACTCTTATTTGTAAAAAACAATTATTTATTTTAAACTGATCACTGATGTGTTTATTCAACGGAAATACCGTGCATCTACTCACTGTCATGTATTCAATATAACTTTGTGTACATTTCAAGATGAATTTTCGTAACAGGATTACTATACATTTTTTGTTTTGTCACAAAAGTTACGTCAGGAGTGATTATAAAGTGGAAATACTTTGTTCCCTCAACTACCGCTCTTCTCTGGATCTCGTCTGGTAATTCACCTCACGGAATCATTCTTCGTTGGGTCGTTCAGTCACGGACCAAGTCTCGACATCAGCTCTGAAAATCGTCTGCTTATTAAACATGTCTCATTCTAACCATCTAGGTATAAAATCCATGTATAACATTGCCACACTCGACCATTCAACATTATTTTATGTGAACCGAAAGACTCGAAAATAAAGGACAAAAAATCAGAAACCTTTTTCTTACATTTTTCTCGCAACATCTAGTTTTTACGTAGAATTTTTTTTCGTGAACAAAGTTCAGCTTTAGAAATCATAGCAACTAATTGGCTTCAGCAGCACGACGGCACCGCTCTTCAAAGGAGTGTTTCTTTCAGTAGAATTTTGCCTATTGTACTTTTTGAGTGGTACCCTACCTAATTTTTTGAAACGACATAATAAAATACATGCAGTTTTTTTTATTCACGCTGCTCTGCTTTGCTGCACACGGATTGTTGCACAGGGTACGCACGTTCTGTATGCTGCTGTTCACGTGTGCACCCGTATCATGCACAATTACACGGCTCAGTCTGGAAAACAATTTATACGAAGTTTAAGATTATGATCTGGATAAGTGTTGGGCGTATATTAGACTGATTCTCGTCAGTTAACTGATACAGACGAAATCTTGATAGGGCAATTATTGAATATTTTGATCATGAATTAATTTCACCTCCTGCCATTTCCATCATCTGTTAATCATATGTTCATAATGAGAATGCTTGCAGCATGTGCTGTCTTCTGTTTTGGACATTGAAAGCGCATTATTTTGAGTCAAATGATTCGTCTGTACCTAGGCCGAATCTACTATTTTGGGTTATAGATGCTAATTTGGTTCAATATCCCACATATTCAATTCAGTGAACAAGATGAAATCCCGACAAATATTATCCACGTCTCGCTAAGTTTGTGCAAAAAGCGTCCTGCCGAAGATAAATTTTATAAAATGATGCACTATAAAGTGTCCCTTTTAAATGTGTAACTTTGGTTTTGAACAAAATTCCTGAAGCCTGAAATACTGTTGCCTTGCTTGAGAAAGCGTTCAAATCAGAGGAGAACTTCATCCGTTTAGCTCTAAAAGATATTAGGCAGGACTTCAGCTCTAATATTGCGCCTCATCTAAGATTGTCATAATTGGATCCACGCCAGCTACAGCAAACTCGGGGTAGATTGGAGAACTTTGAATAGCCTTGTATTTCCAAGTTCGAGTTAACAAGCTTTGGCTGAACAGACTCGACGAAGAGCAGAGATTTTCTTCAAGATGATCCTAGATTTTTTCAGTTATTTAATTATGAAGGTGGTGTCAGTCAGACATACTAAGCAAGTGTTCAGGTTTAATTGTGTCAGTGTCTAAATTTGAACTGGATCTCAACTGACAAAATTTTCCACTCACAGGAAATAAAATGTCAAATATATGTTGAATATCTCAGATCCAATTAAAATTGGGGTGGGTGGATGATTATTCATTTTATAGATTATTAAAACTTTATTTTAATATTTCTTATTTCATGAGCTTTATTATTTTTCTGTGCCCGTTTTTCATAGTGATCAATTTTGAATTAGTTATAGAATTATGTATCGTTGGACGTTCACAGCCTAGGTGGACTATACGGTGTGTTAGTTTGTCTAGTCCAACCTACGGTCGAAGAATTTGCGCTCTCTCGGGCATAATAAATGTCCGAGCACAGCTAGACGTTTTGAGGGCTAAATGGTGAAAAAATGTTGATGTTGATCTTAGAGAGTGAAAGTCTTGAATGAACCGCTGCGTGGAGGGAACGAGGCGAGTCGAGCTAGTTTAAAGCGAGTGGAGACGAGTCGACCGGCGAGACGACGAGTCATGACGAACCGAGGCTGGTTGAGACTAGGTGACCCGGGAATGGGGGGTACTCGTGGGACCCGCGGGGCTCGAGAGACACGCGGGGTTCGAGGGACCCGGGGGTTTCGGGAACCCGGAGGACTTGGAAGACCAGGAGGATTTGGGGGGACCCACTTGGACCCTTCCGAAGCCATTTGGGACACCCTTGAGCCCCTTAAGGACCGGACCCCCTTGAGAAACTTTGAGATCCGCTTCCCTTTATCCACGCTGTAAAACCCATACACAGAAAAATGTGTAGATGTGAAATGCTTGAGTAGAACAATTTATTATTACAGTCTGCGGATTACTGGCACAGAGGGGTAGGGTCGCGTCGAGGCTGGTCGAGGTGCGTCGATTTCAGTCGAAACATGTTGAGGCGAGTCGAGTTGGTCGCGACGAGCTGAGACTGGCCGGAAGGATTCGAGACAAGCCGAGATGAGGTGAGACGAGGGGACTCGGGGAGCTCGGGAGACCCGGGAGACTTGTGTTACCTCCCTTGATGCGTCGGCCAATTTTGGGACCCGAGGTACCTTTGCCACCCCACTCCCACCCTAAATGCTCGAGTGACAAATTTTGTTAATACAGACCACATGATTACTAGCGCAGAGGGTGAGAGCCACGTCGATGCCGGTCGAGGTGCGTCGAGATCAGTCGAAACAGTGTTGAGGCGAGTAGAGTTGGTCGCGACGAGCCGAGACTGGCCGAAATGATTTGAGACAAGCCCAGATGAGCTGTGACGAGGGGTCTCGGGGGACCCGGGGAGCTCGGGAAGTACCCGGGGGACTCTGGTTACCCTATATAATTCATCGGGCTTCTTTAAGAACCAAGGGACCCAAGGGACCTATGCCCCCCCTCACCCTTTCTCTCCCATGATGAAAATACCTTACTTTTTTATTCACGATCCACAATTTCGTCATGTATTGTAATGCTGGTGTATTTGTGCGGGAGTTCCTGTTTGTGATTTTGTGAAAGGGTGTTCTTTTCTTCAGTCTGTGCTCACTCGCGCGTGCACGGACCTTATGTAGTTTCTGTGTTTGACCTGGACTGCGAAGCTATAAAACTTTGTGACGCGTTGCGGTTGGAGTTGATCTGATCCTTGAAGCCATGGACCTTATACGATACTATATGTGCTCACTGGAGCGCGTGCATATCACTCATAAAATTCTGAGTGGTTGGAGGCGGGGATTTGTTTTGTCTTGTGTCTTTCTCCTACCTGAATAAATAAATTGTACCTTTGCTAAACTTGGCTGCGTAGCTGTACACATTGTGTTGCGTTGCTGTCGAAGCTGACTTCGTCCGTGTAGCCGTAAACCTTGTACCAATTACAACGATGATACCTGCGCACACTAGCGTGCGTTCAATGTATTCCTGGAGCTCTAAATGACTGGAGGCGAGGATTTGTTTTGTCCAAGTCTTACCTGAATAAATGAAGAAACTATAATCGTGTTGCGTTGCTGTTGGAGCTGACTTCGTCCATGTAGCCGTAAACATGGTACCGGTCTCGACGATGCAACCTGTACGCACTAGCGTGTGTACATTTTACTCCTGAAGTTTTAAATGATTGGAAGCTGAGCTCAGTTTTGTCTTAGCGTTTTTCTTGTGCACACCAGCGTGCGTCTGACATGGAATTTTTTTACACATTTTTCTAACTTTAACAGCGCTGTTTTTTTCTCGCACACTGAGACGTGCAAGCCTACTGGAATCCATGATCATCGAGTTCTACGGGGGAAACTATTATGACTCGCGGCGAGGCTCTGGTGGAAATGAGAATCATATCAAATCGAATCAAAATTAAAGCTAATGTAATTCATAACATACCAAATTGAACCAAACTATTTTGAGGCGACTAGCCTTATGTTCCTTGCATTTCAAGGTCATTTATAGTTTATGGGTAATCTTAGAAGTTTCCCCATGGTGAAGTTGCATCTATAATGAATTTTTTCGTTCATCGTGATCCATTAATCATCACTTCTGCTCTATCGCAACGAACAATTTATACCGGACCTAAAGATTTAATCAAAATCAGCATTGATAACCGAACAAAAAAGTTGAATGATGTTCATTAAAAGCTAAGGGAAGAAGTTCGCGTTTATTCACATACTGATTATGAACCGGTGTAGCAGAGAACCCCTGATATAGCACAGATTGGTCCCTAGTTTGTGCTGGGACCTTGAAACGCACGTTTGTTTTGCTTTTATATTGGTGGTCGTGTAACGTTAACTGTAAAGTCACTATAGCCAGCTAATAGGCCAGCAAGACTGAGCCCCTTGGTCCCTGGCGCAAGCCATAGGGCCGATGGGGAGCAGAAAGAACCTCCATTTAGGAGAGACCAGCATCCCCTCCATAGCACCAAAGACCAAGATTCCAAAGGTCAAGAACATCAGCATCGTCAAGATGACCAGCGCCACCTTGGCGGACGACGACCGGAGGGACGGCCGCATCGACGAGTTGACCAAGAACGTCCAGGAAATATTGAATCTGCTGAGCCAAGCGACCAGCCTCTCTGAACAGGAAGCAGAAGTTTTCGCCGCAGAACCTAGCACAATTAAAGACCGTCTAACTAGACTCGAGGGTCACGTCAAGACCATTTTTTTCCATATCCACGAACTAGTAAAAAACAAACTAACTAAAGAGCCCGCAACTTACACAAGTGCATCCACCTCTACGTCTGACGACAACTTCGACATATCATCACCCTACAAAAACCACAACCGAGCTTCAAGGGCTGAAAGGAGGAAGCAATACATGCATTCAATGAACACAACTTGTTCAACAATAGTCATACATTTATCGAACACCTGAAGATCACGTTCGACGGCAACGATAGACCGGATATTTATCCGTACACTCAGCGAAAAGAGCTGGGCTCTTTAACTGGCCGCCCAGTCCTGAGCGTCGCCACCAGCAGCGACGAATGCTTTGCCAACAGAGTAGACACAAAACCTCCAGGTAACACGATTCTCTATAAAAACAGGCTCTGTGGAAAGCCATGCAAAATAGTACCACACCCGACTTTCTCCACAAGTTCAGGTTTGATATACGTTGAAGATATCCCGAAGGAGGAAATCGTGGAGTACATCACAGGACTCGTTCAATTCGAGGACTGCGTTGTCGAAGCAAAGGTTGCACCGAAGATCACACCAAGGAGAGAGACTACCATTGCCCTAATACTAAAATTCAACTGCCCTACTCCACCAAAATATATAGACATTCCCTTCTCCGCCACCAAAACCAAGGTTACACCATTTGAGAGACGTCCGATGCGTTGCTAAATGTCAGAAATACGGATACACGAGAGGAAACTGCAGAGGTTAACAAAGATGCTCATACTGCTCCCAGGTTGACCACGACGAACGGGAAGATCCCCAGTCATGCCAGTCCGAGGAACAACACTGTTTTTATTGCAAAGTAGACGGACACCCCACCGGACACAGAGACTGTCCAAAGGAGGAGAGGAGAGAGCGAGCCTCCAATACCAGATAGATCACGGGATCGGGTGACGAGAGGCTATAGTCTCGATGCGCTCTTCTCAAAATGATCCTCCTTCCCGGGAGAGAAGATTGACACCATTTCCAACCCAGTTCCTCATAACGTTCAACGAATATGGTGCAAGCAAAGTTGGCTTTTCAGCTAATCCGTTTATAGTGATGAAGTCACTCACCGAACAACTAGAAGGAAAACGGAAAGAAATACAACGACAATGAAAGAAATATCTGGCCTACGTCACAGAACGTGAGCAAAGTAACGCTATACAAAAGATTACCCATATTAACAAACTCAAAGTTACAGTTGAATAACATCCGTCCTTCAACGATACCAAACGAATTATATACACCTCCCGTAACACGCCTGCAACAGACTTAAGTGCTTTTGCTGAAGGTCTAGCTGAAGACTACGGTGCTACCGAAATCCGTCAAGCAACATGGATATAACCACGTAACGCAAGTTCTACTGCATTTCAAATTACCTTCCCGGGGCACGACGCATCGGATTTCATAGTAATCTCGGGTGAACAAGGAAGAACCAAAACCAACCCAGTAGCATCATAGCCTCTAATGTGCGAAAAATACCTTGAATACGGCCACGGCATCAAATACTGCCAGTCACATACACCCCAACGTTGCATGAATGCGCTGGCGAGCACGACAGAAAAAACTGCACAGTCCGCCACCATAAATGCTACCACTGCTCATGCTTCCATGAGGCAGGCGACCGCGACTGTCCAGTACACATGGACCGAAAAGAAATAATAATCAAACAAGACGAACACAGAGTTACACGGAAACAAGCTATCCATATCTGGAAAGACGAAAACCCTAACCACCTCAATTATGCCAAAGCAACAAGCCAACCAAACCCCCCCGACGACATCCACACATCATCAGAACAACATCGTAACAAGACCCCAACACCCCTACCTGGCTGCAGAGCTTCCTCACTCGGCCCAGCGACCGGCCCCGCTCCAGAGACGCACAGTTCTAGATTCATCGACCAGGAGGACGACGGGATGAATGCATCCCCCTCAGACAACCACACAGCAAGGCTCATCACTATTAAAATGAAAAGGCAAAGAGATGAGGAAACCTCCGATATCCAGGGTCCAATGAGCAAAAAGATCAGTAATAACAGCCCGCCAGGACCAAAACCCAGAACTACCTCCACCTGTCTAAAATGCGGCTCCATTCGTAGAAAACCAATGCGAGGGACAAGATCCCCCGTTAACAAACCCGACTCACGAACACACCATCAGCGAGAACGATCAGGGCCTCGCTGACGGCTCCTATCTCGCAGAGCTCATGCGCGAGACCTCTGCACAACCAGTCATATTACCTGGCCCAAATACCTCGCACTCCACACAACCACACACGCAGATAAAAAAGGCTACCACAGAAGAAGAGCGCACTCGCTCAGAAAGCAAACATAGAGAACTCACCCTCGTCTTCCCACACGAGCACTCGTTGCCGCGACCGCAGCAACCACAGGAGACCACCTTCCACCGAAGGCAGACACTCCCGTGAACACTTCCAGCCCGGAACCCCTGGGCAAACTCAAAAACGCGAGCACCACAAAAGCTTCAGCAAATCCCGTGACCACTCAGATCATCAAGGTCGGAGTGCGAACAACCTTCAAAATAAACATTAAAATGATCCAGTGGAACTGACAGGGACTCTGAAACAAGAAAGACTAATTACTATCCTTAATCGTCACCCATAAACCTTTGGTGATTAGCCTCCAAGAGATCAAACTCCGAGAGGCCGCCACCCTCAGAATCCCCCAATATATCATACACCGTCGCGAAGGCCACACCAACGTGACTGCTTACGGCGGAGTGGCACTTATGATCCACCAAAGTTTACCTCACCTCCGCCTTCCCCTGAGGGAAGAGCTCCAAGCTATCGTCGTAAAGATATGCGTCTCAAGGCCAATAACAGTGGTATCCATCTACTCATCAAGAAGCCATGACCTCTCGGAAGCACGATTGACCAAGTTGCTAAACCAACTGCCCTCACCAGTTCTCCTCCTTGGAGATTTTAACAGCTACCATGAAACATGGGGATGAGTGAGAACAGACCCTAGAGGAGTGATAATGGGACACACCATAAACACTCACAACATGATCCTTCTCAATGAAGGACAACCCACCCGAATCACCCCCGAAAGTGAAACTGTCATCGATTTATCCACTCTGGCACCCCAACTCGTTTAGGGAGTTTTGCCTTCAACACACGACAGCAATCATAACCCAGTCATCACATTGCTTCTTACCAACCATCCAAGAAATCCTGCCCCACAAGAACTTCGATTCAACTACCGGAAAGCCAGCTGGGTGGAATACTCAGCACACATCGCGTGGAGTGATATGGACCACATCCCCGAAAACATTTCGGAACACGAAATCGTCGCCTAACTATACGAAAAGTTCCAAGCCGTAGCCGAGACAAGTATTTCCCATTATGCCTCTTCAACCTTCTTTCCGAAACCATGGTGGTGCCGAGAGGTGCAAGAAGCAAGAGATAAGCATGAAAAGCTATACCATGCCTACCGACGCTCACGGTCCCTCAAGACCCGAGTAGCGTGGAAAAGGGCATCTGCTGTATACTGATAACTTCTAGTGGCAAAGAAACGTGAAAGCTGGGCTCTATTATTCAATATTATTAATCACAGGTGTGGGAAAAAATTCGACGTATTCAGGGAAAACCCGAGCGACCTAATAGCATTCTTTCTGATTGAGGCAGAACTTATTCTTTCCACGCGGAAATCGCAAATAAACTAGCTCAGACGTTTAGCCAGATTTCGCAAACAACAAACCACACGGTTGCTTTCCAACGGGAGAAGAACTTGCGAGAAAGCGAACATCTTGACTTTACTTCTAGAAACGAAGAGGCCTACAACAAACCTTTCTCCCCCCACGAACTACAGAGCGCTTTAGACCATACACGTGAAACTTCACCTGGGCCAGACCGGGTACACATCTACACGATCATAAATCTCCCAGGTGGCGCACGTGAGCACTTATTAAAAGTGTTCAACACTCTGTACTCGAACTCATTTTTTTCCCGATCAATGGCGGGAATCAACAATTATCTCAATACCCAAACCCGGGAAATTCCACGACGACCCACATAACTACCGCCACATCGCTCTTACCAGCATCATCAGCAAGACCATGGAAAGATTGATAAATACGCGTCATGTCGACTACCTTGATATGCATGCAGGCCTGAACAACATCCAGTGTGGCGGCCGCAAGCGCTTCTCTACGACGGATTACCTTGTAAGACTAGAATCTAACATTAGACAGGCATTTGTCAAAGGAGAACACGTGGTTTCCTTTTTCTTCCACGTGGAAAAAGCATACGATACTACCTGGAAATATGGCATCATAAAGGATCTCCACCGCAAAGGGCTGAGAGGCCACTTACCGCGTTATATACACCAATTCTTGCAAAATCGTACCTCCAGGGTTAAGGTCGGCGACACCTTGTTACCATCCTATCCGCAAGAAATAGGCGTCCCCAAAGGAAGCGTCCTCAGTGTAACACTTTTTATACTCAAAAACGACCAGATAGCAGACAGTCTCCCGCGCGACAGAAGATTGCTTTCGTCACTATATTGTGAACGATTTCCAAATAAGCTACAGGCGCCCTAGCCTCTCAACAATTCAACAGAAACTCCAGCAATGTCTAAATCTAATCGGGAACTGGGCCTTCTCAAACAGTTTCCGATTCTCGCCCACCAAAACGAAAAGCATGCACTTTACTTGCGTGCCCGGCTTACACCTAAAACCAGCCCTAACGCTGAACAACGCTCCGTTAGTATACGAGGAATCAATAAAATTACTCGGTCTTGTGTGGGACCCTAAACTCACATGGCGACCTCATATTGCAACCCTGGAGACTCGCTGCAAAAAAGCAACCAGACTTATCCTCTCTGTAACATCCTTGAAATTCGGAACCGATATGGACACCGGCATGACGTTATTCAGAACATAAATACGCTCGCGCATTGACTATGGAGTAATTGTTCACAGTTCAGCAGCCAAAACCACCCTACCAAACCAAAGTAGATACAAGTTAAGCAAGATGATTTTACTTAACAACCGCCTAGCAACTTTCTGCAAAGCTCAGAAAATCTCTTTCTCGGATCATTGGGATACGATGATTGACCCAAAGTACTATAACTTTAATAGAATCACCAACAAGGCTCGCATTAACACGTATGGACTTGATACCATCGAAAACATCCTCAAAAATATCGGCGTTGGACTTGTCAACGAAAATAAGTCAAAAAACGAAAACGATATCATACCAACAACTCCGCCAGCAGTGCCCGACGAAACGACACAGCGACCCCCGCCCGTTCCAACACGAGATACACAACAAATACAAGTGCCCATCAAAACACCTACGCAGGTCCTAGCAAAAAAGTTCCTGCTATCAATCCAGCCTGAGTTAGAGGCAGTAGTCGCAGCTTCGCAAGTACAACCCATGAAAACGAAAGTCTTGGCTCCGACACAAGACCTCAGAGTAGAAGCAAAATAAGTCAA
>SDVV010012004.1:0-15629 GCA_016164225.1 Gammarus roeselii
CAAGCCTCACCTCTACCTCCTCCCCACGGGCTTGTTTCATCACCTACCGTAACACCAGGTCTTGGTCCCAGCCACAAGCCTCACCTCTACCTCCTCCCTACGGGCTTGTTTCATCACCTACCGTAACACCAGGTCTTGGTCCCAGCCACAAGCCTCACCTCTACCTCCTCCCCACGGGCTTGTTTCATCGCCTACCGAAACACCAGGTCTTGGTCGCAGCCACAAGCCTCACCTGTACCTCCTCCCCACGGGCTTGTTTCATCACCTACCGCAACACCAGGTCTTGGTCCCAGCCACAAGCCTCACCTCTACCTCCTCCCCACGGGCTTGTTTCATCACCTACCGAAACACCAGGTCTTGGTCCCAGCCACAAGCCTCACAGGCTCAATATAGAAGATTCTTCAACTGGAATTTTCATAAAATTAACTTCGCACGCCTAGTCAGGTGAGTGCCCTCGAGTAATGTAGTTATGAGTGGTTTCATGAGAGGAATCAGATAGAATTGTCGGTTTCGAAGTGCAAATGTATTGCTCAGGCCCCTGATTGGGTCGTAAGGGTCGACCACACCTTGTTGTAAGCAGGGTGCCAGCGGTGCTCCCTATGCCGCGGCATCATGCGCCTACACCGCACGTTGGGTGGTGTAAGGCAAGGTGCCACTTTGGTTAGTGCCACTTACGATGGCTCAGCTAATTGACTTGGTAAATTGTGCGATGGGCCTTGTATAACTCTCCTGTTTAATAAACTGATTTTTTTTCAAATTTAGGTGTTATAGCGCGCTACTAATAGCACAGACACACTCCATGTCTTGTTTGATATCATCCCTAATCCTTCTACTTACAGTGATTGTATCTGATACCAAAGCCTAAAGATATGTCAACAATAATCATATGTAGGGACACCAGTTGCTCAAAAGGAAGCTGGAATTACGAAACTAAATCTGCCTCTCATCAAAAATTGTAGAAAGGTTTGGGGGAATGACTTTTAAAGCGTTGGATAATGCAGATTTTTCCCGCATTTTCTGCTAGTAATGATTTCTTCAATGATGTCAACAAAAACAAAGTGCGTCGGTCATTTGAACTACTCGCACAGTATTTGACAAGCAGAGGGCGCTTTGCAATCCTCGGGATGTATTGTTGTACAGGGTTGTTTACTTCGCTTAGTGTTTGTTGAACTTATGAAAACTCCAGTTAAAGAATCTTCATCATTCTTATATTGCATCACAAACTACAACCCTCTAGTGAACGCCGGTATCAGATGCGGAACTTATTTTTTTGAAGTGTAATACAATTGCACTTTGCAGACTTAACTTATCCTAACTTTGGTAATAAGTTCCCATGCTGCCGTTGATGACGGGAAGTTACCAGGGGCTCCAATTAAATATTATAAGTTGATCAAGCATACAGCGAGGCTCGCGGAAGTGAACGGAGAGCGGGCCCTCTCTTTGCAAACATTTCTGCTATCAACAACTATTAATTGTTTCGGGAGGAAAATTAAATGTGAGGATCCCCGAGTGCGCCACTGTGTGCATGAGAAGGCACCACTGTGTGCATGAGAAGGCACCACTGTGTGCATGAGAAGGCACCACTGTGTGCATAAGAAGGCTTCACTGTGTGCGTGAGAAAGCCCCACTGTGTGCATGAGAAGGCACCACTGTGTGCACGAGAAGGCACCACTGTGTGAATGAGGAGGCACCACTATGTGCATGAAAAGGCACCACTGTGTGCATGAGAAGGCACCGCTGTGATAATGAGAGGGCACTTGTTTGTGTATGAGGAGGCCCCCTTGTGCGTATGAGAAGGCCTAACTGTGTGCATGGGAAGGCACCATTGTGTGCATGAGAAGGCAACACTGCGTACATGGGAAGGCACCACTGTGTGCATGAGAAGGCACCACTGTGTGCATGAGAAGGCACCGTGGTGTGCATGAGAAGGCACGACTGTGTGGATGAGAAAGCTTCACTGTGTGCATGAGAAGGCACCACTGTGTGCATGAGAAGGCACCACTGTGTGCATGAGAAGGCACCACTGTGTGCATGAGACGGCACCACTGTGTGCATGAGAAGGCACCACTGAGTGCATGAGAAGGCACCAATGTGTGCGTGAGAAGGCACCACTGTGTGCGTGAGAAGGCCCCACTGTGTGCATGAGAAGGGCCGACTCTGTGCATGAGAAGGCACCACTGTGTGAATGAGAAGGCACCACTGTGTGCGTGAGAAGGCCCCTCTGTGGTCGACTAAAGAGACTCTTTAATTTCAAGTCACTCTCTACAGTCTTATTTAGATCTGATGTCATGGGAGTCTGTAATAGAGTATTTGCTAGATTTGAAGCGATTATATAATGAGAAATTTGAATACCTATGCAGCCTGAGTAACAAAACCATAAATAATGTAAATCAATGCTATACTTAAATATTATATGTTTACCATCATTGTCAGAGGTTTCTCACTAAGATGTATTTATTCAACATTGTCAGTTTTCTCAGGCAACGTAATAATAATGATGGGTCGTAGTAGAGGTCAAATGACAATCGCAGATCATAGTTATGCCTGGTAATGCGCGGATTGTGCGAGCGCTCCGGGTGTTCGAGTGCTGTCCATTTGACCTATTGCAAATGTAGTTAAGATATCCTTTAACAAGTGTTCTCATTAAAGAGTATATGTTAGTGAATATTTCGAAGACTCCGGTGATTAATAAAGGGTAAGAGAGGTTCATTTGGAAGGGCATTCGTGTAAAGACGTTTCCTTAAATTTGCATTATAATAGTGTTATTTCACCTTCCAATAACAATAGTTGACTGAGTTACGCATGTTTGCATTATAATAGTGTTATTTCACCTTTCAATAACCACAGTTGGCAGAGTTACTAATATTTGCATTATAATAGTGTTATTTCACCTTCCAATAACAAAATATGACTGAGTTACGAATATTTGCATTATAATAGTTTTATTTCACCTTTCAATTGCAACAGTTGACTGAGTTACAAATATTTGCATTATAATAGTTTTATTTCACCTTTCAATTGCAACAGTTGACTGAGTTACGAATATTTGCATTATAAGAGTGTTATTTCACCTTTCAATTGCAGCAGTTGACTGAGTTACGAATATTTGTATTATAATAGTGTTATTTCACCTTTCAATTGCAACAGTTGACCGAGTTACGAATATTTGCATTATAATAGTGTTATTTCACCTTTCAATTGCAACAGTTGACTGAGTTACGAATATTTGCATTATAATAGTGTTATTTCACCTTTCAAAAACAACAGTTGACTGAGCTGCGAATATTTGCATTATAATAGTGTTATTTCAGCTTCCAATAACAATAGTTGACTGAGTTACGAATATTTGCATTATAATAGTGCTATTTCATCTTTTAAACACAACAGTTGATTGAGTTACGAATATCCCAGAAATCGATTCAATTTTAATATGATGCGTTATTCTAACCCATTTTGTCCCGGTAACGCACTGCGTTATTGTAGTGTCTAACACATAATGCACTGGTAGCACGAAATTCCCCTTCGTTGTAAGCATGCAAATACGTAACAGTTATTGAAAAGAAAAAACATTCAGCAGCCCATTTCACCCCCATAATATTTAAATATGATTTAAATGTTTTGACCTGCCTTGTCACTATCCACATGCGTCCTAAGCAAATACTGATAAAACACACGGCGGAATTCCCATGGGAAGGGAATATCTGACCGGAAGACATTCCTCGCACTTCTCTCAAACACTCACTCCAATGCCAGAAATTAGCACCGAGTGAGATCAATAACCAGTCTCAACAGCAGGGCTCAACTGCATTTCCTGATTAACCCCTGCAACTTCTATTTGCCAGGCCCTCTCTCACCCACATCCATCCCTTTTCGCAACGGAAGAGTAATGTGAGGGAAAGCGAAATGGGCCCGCGTCAAAACTCATTTATTCACAATCATTGTCTGCTCAAGCCCACCCAGAACACCCTTACTTGCCACCTTCATACTAGAATTGACATGCAATACGCTTTTAATTGTATCAGAAGAGACACTTATCTGACCGCTGCTTGGAAACGCGCTCCAGGCGCTTTCAGACTGCTTTAACAAGCTTATTCGCACCAACATCATTATACTACGGTGAAAAGTGCTGCAGTCATCCACTGGTATTCAGCACGGAGACCCATTTGGACCGACACTGTTCTCTCTGGGGGTTGACGAGGTTGCCCGAGCTGTTGAGTCAGAGTTCAATGTCTGGTACCTTGCTGATGCCACCCTTGGAGACTCACCAGCTAAGGTATTGCAGGACGTGCATCGCTTGATTAATCAGTTGCAGGAGATTGGGTTAGAGGTTGATGATAGAAAGTGCGAATTGACATTCTTGGACCACTCCCCTCAGGAGGTGGAGCACACAGTGAGATGCTTTAGGTTGGTGCTACCTGATGTCAGAGTGCTTCCGATTTGCCCGTGTACTCTGCTGGAAACACCACTTTACGAAGAGGGTATACCCGATGCTTTTAGAAGCAAGCAAGATGACTTGGAACGAATGATCACGCGATCGGAGCAGATAGACGTCACCAAGCATTACTTCTTTTGAATGATTGTTTCTCTATTCATAAACTGCAATATGTGCTCAGATCATCGCCGGCCTATCAACATGGTGAGTGTCTGAACAGTTTCGATTTGGAGTTGAGGGATGCCGTCACTAGGGTGACCAATTTCCCCCTTAATGACAGATCTTTGAACCAAGCCACTTTGCCAGTTAGTCATGGAAGCCTCGGGTTCAGAAGAGCAGCAAATGTTGCCCTTCCAACCTCCATCTTGTCGATGCATTTTGCGAGTGACTTAGTCGAAGCCATCCTTCCCGATGTGAACATCGTAAATGGCACAGAGGAGCTGCAGGGTGCCGTTGAGATGTGGGGGGAAAGAGGTGGTGATACTCTTAACTTGGAGGGACAGGACAAGAGTAAGCAGAAAGTATGGGACTTACCTTTGGTAGACACACACTGAACGGTTTGCTTGCTGGGGCGGATCAGACGGCGAGACCACGCCTCCGGGCTGCCTCCAACAGAGAAAGTGATCTGAGGGTGGGATCTAAAATCTACCAACAGCATCCTAGTCGCTGTGGTCAGAGAATGGACGATATGGGGCTTCATGGACTATCATGTAGGTACAGTGCCGGCCGCTTTCCTAGACACTCTGCGCTGAACGACACCGTCAGAGGATCCTTGCAGAGATTGGGACTACCATCGGTGCTGGAACCTTTGGGTTTGGATAAGAGGTGATGGCAAGAGACCCGATGGCATCATAGTTTTCCCCTTCAAAAATTGTAAAAGTTTATGCTGGGACACTTACGGGGAAACGCATTTGATAGGTTCTGAAATTTCAGATGGTTCTGGAGCTACAGAGACAGAGACATAGAAGAGCAGGAAGAATGACGCTTTGACGCGACAGTTCCAATTTGAGCCAATAGCCTTGTAGACGACAAGGGTGTCTGGCGAGTCAACTGCGCGAGTTGTGAAGGAGATCGGACATAGATTGGTGGAGGCTACTGGAGATTCACGAGAATCTCTATGGTTCCAGCAGATGTTGGGTTTGGCCCTACAAAGAGGCAACGCATTCAGCATCCTATCAGCAGGTCTGGAGGCCGGGGAAGGTTTTAGTGGGTTGGAAGGCACCCAGTCTGGGTGATCACATCCAACCCCACACTTCGTTCCATGCATTGTCTGTAAAATAAGTACCATTTGTCCATCCACAAGAATTTCAGTCTTGCTCTAAGCGTGCGCCAACTCATCTCTGCTTTCATCCTTTTTTTTTCACAAATCGTTCATCAGCCAACATCGCCAGTTGTCCGAACCGCCTCAGAACACGTGAATCTACTGTCTCTTCCGACTACTTCACCATCCTGTTCTACCTCGAACAACGTCAATATTGATCATATACCTCCGCGTCACTATAGGGCGTCCCCATCAAACATTTCATCTAGAAAATATTCAACCTTCTTATTTCTTATGCTCTTGTCTCAGTAGTGTTTTCACAACGTAGAGCACGGCTGTGACAACTACCCCCTTATACGACCCTCTCTAGATCTTATTACGCTCTTCAGGGGTCACTACTTTCTACACATCTCCTGAACTCAACATTTCACCATGTTTCCACTAGCTCAGTTTTCTCCACATGACAGCCCAGGTAAAGGAAGCCCTGAACTTCCACCAATTGCTTTCCATTTAGGCTGACACTGATTCCACTCGCATGGACATCCGCATTTTTTTGTGGCCATTGCAAGGCACAGCTATTTTTGTAACAACTGCAAACCTCACCCATGTAGAGAATGAACACCCAGAGCGACTACAGAACCTAGTCTCAGTGACACTCTCACTGTGAACCAAGAACTCGACTCGCTGCCTATACACTGACACGAGCTCAGCTGCTAGCATAGAATTCTCGACCGCTCCTAACAAATTGCCGCCTATTCCTTAAGAACGCAACCCCCTTCGACACCGCCTTCCTGTTGACCCTATCGTGGGTCTCTTCCGGATTCACGAAGGCCCAGGACACGTTCTCCCCCTTTGCAAAGAACTTCTGATAGACTTGTCTGAACAAAATAATCTTATCTGTGAACCCTCAACCACTCCTGAAGCCACATCGTTCCTCCCGATCGCACCATGTCTTTTGTCCTCATGATTACCGATCATCCATACAACTTCAACATCAGACACAACAAAGTAATACCACTTAAATAGGTGCATTCATTTTGATCTCCTTTGCGTTTATACAGTGCATCAATGCTGACACAGCGCTGCTCAATCGACACCACGCCCGAAACAAAACAATTAATAGCCTCACGAATCATTCGATTACCATAGCAACGCCCCTCCCAAGGCACTTGACCAACACGCCAACCAAGCCAAAGACTTTTCCCGTTTTGATCAACTCCACCGCCTCCTATACCTCTTCCTGAATAATGACCGCAAGATTATTTGCTCCCAACACCGCACCATCCGTACACCAATATCCACAGCATCAATGTCAGCCTTTCTGACATCCTCAACATGTAATATTATTCCTCGATAAACTTAGCCTACCACTTCCGTACATCACCACTCACCAACATCTAACCAGTTACATTTTTATCCACCTTCTCTTTCCCAGTCTCCCTATTTACCCCTTTTCTAAACATCTCGTTCTCCTCAAAATTCTCCCACAACCGCCCACACCATCAATCAATCATCTGCGTCCCCCTTCGCTCTCATAACCACACCCAAGAACATCCATTAGATCAGTATAAACCACACGAGTTTAATCCTAATCAACTTTTCTTAATGTTGATAAGAAGTTATTAGTTTGAAGGATCTTCTTACCGTTAATAAGTGTTGTACTGTTATGCAGTAGAACATTTCAAACCCAGTTTAACAATCCTGAAAACACCATTGCCTACCATATTAATTGAAATTTGCAAGGACTTGGATATCTTAAAATACTAACTTATCTGAAGAAAATTTTCAAGTTTTTAAATTAAGAAAATGGTTAAATAGAAGTAGTTACCACGAGACTGAGGAGAATAAGGGCACAGTTCATCAAACTGTGTCCTCGTTTTCTTCCAGGGGAATACGTCTTCCCAAACGCGACTACCCTTTTGGCTCGATTTGTATACTAGAAGGAGAAGTATATTTGCAGTATATTTTCCCTCCCCTGAATGGATGGATGCGAGTGGAGGTCAGGCCTTCATCTTGACCATGAGACCACTCTTGTTATCAGGATAATAGCAGCAATAGCGAGGCAGCTTTCCAAGGCATCATGCCGGAAAGTGGACCTCAGAGTCATCATGCCGGAAGGGCGGCTCTCAGAAGCTTCATGCAGAGATGCGGCTCTTAAAGCTGTCTTACAGGAAGGCGGCTCTCAGAGGCATCTTACAGGAAGAGCGGCTCGTAGGTGTAGTGCAGGGAGGAGACTCTTCGAGATGTCTGGCAGGGAAGCGGCTCTCAAGGGCGCCTTGCATAAAAGCGGTTCTTATAAGCGTCATGCAAGAAGACATTTCTCAGAGGTGTCTTGCCAGAAGTTGGTTTACAAGGTTTCTTCCCGGAAGGTGGGTCACATTGACGTCTTGCAGCAGGGCGGCTCAAAGAGCCGTCTAGCAGAAAGGCGGCTTCCAAAAGCGTCTTGCAGAAAAGAGGCTGTCGTAGGCATCTTGCAATAAACGCATCTTCTAGAGGCGTCATGCACGCAGGCGGCTCTCAAATGAGTCTTACCAGAAAAGGGTCTTCATAGGCATCTTTCTGAATGACAGTTTTCAGAGGCATCTTTCTGGAAAGAGGCTAGCAGAAGTGTTTTGAGGGAAAGGCTTCTTACAGGAAGGAGATACTCAGAGGTTTCTTCCAGGCAAGTGGCTTTTGGGGGCGTCTTGTGTAAAGGTGTTTCATAGAGGCGTATTTCAGGACGACGGCTCTTAGCGGCATCATGCAGGAATGCTGCTCTTTGCGTCGACATTTAGGAAGGCGGCTCTTTGCGTCGTCATGCAGGAAAGCGGCTCTTAGCGGCGTCACGCAGGAAGCGGCTCTTAGATGCGTCATGCAGGGAGGCGGCTTTTCGCGGCGTCATGCGGGAAGGTGTCATGCAAGAATAACAAGATGAGAGGGAAACCGTCCTGTGTTTGGGGTCGTTTTTCCTCAAATATCTGGTTCTGCTGTATAGGTGCGGTCAATATGACGTAACTCAACCAGGACCAGCTACTAATGGGGTTCATAATTGCTGCGTCGTTGTGATACAGCAAACATATTACGTGGACTTGAGACTCCTCCAACTGATCGTGTGCTTATGGAGACTTGCACCGTTCAAAAAAAAAGTATCTCGATCCCACTCATTAGTGAGGTAACTACATCGGTCATTAAGTGGTATTCATGCCATAATAGGAATACCACTTAACTCTAAGTTCAAGTAATTATTTAGAGGAAAAACAACAACAAATGTTGACTTAAGTCATGTGCTTCTGGCGCATTTCTGTTTATTTCATCAAACCATAATCACAGCTTGTAGTTCGTCAGCCCTGGCAGATAATATCATGATGGTGGGTATGTTGCTGTCCGAATAATCCACTTATGCTCGACTATTTGAAACCCAGGCAATAGTTAATTTGTAAGTAACTGTCTACTTCTCAACCGGAGTTATCTTTGAGAAAAGTACTAGAGACTTGTGCTCAACCGCATTCTTCAGCACTTTTATATGAATCTACAGACATCACCAAATTACAGCATTTGATCGCAAAGTATGTACAGTAGCAAATTAAAATTCATTTATGATTTAAAATTATGAAAAAAATCATTTACAATTTCCCGCTCGATATTTGAACTCGTCGAAATTTAAATAATATTAACCGTTAAGAAGCTTTGTCCAGATAAAATGCCGTAAAAAAATTATATGAGAGCGCAAATTCTCCCACCGTAGGTTGGACTAGACTAACTAACACACCACATAGTCCACCTAGGGCCCCTGCGGGCGTCTAACGATACATAATTTTATAATCAATAGAAAATAGATCACCATGAAAAAAAAGGCAAAGAAAAATAATGGAGCCCAAGCAAGAATAAGAAATATTAAAATACTAAAATAAAGTATTAATGATCTATAAGATGAATAATCAACCATCCACCCCGAAAAAGAACTCTGATTCAAATTCCTAAAGTCAGTTGAGAGGAATATTCAACAAATTTTGCTTTTCACGATAAGGATGACATCTTTAACAACACTTCAAAACATGACCTCACCACCCACCTACACAATAAGTTTTGGAGTACAGCGGTCGCTCAATATTCCCTCTTTATTTTTTTCCATAATCTTCATGGTGCCCAGATGTGCGAGAAGAAGCGGAAAGGAGTAGAGGCTGAATGCAGTATTAGAATAAAATAGCAATCTAAATATGCATGCGACAATTTCCGTAAACAAATCTTGGTGAATAAACGAAACGAGAAGTCTGGACTCATGTAGTTAGCCAACAATACCCAACCGGAACACCCCCCTCAACCTAGTGTGGGAAAAAAATGGACATATCCTGGGGCACCACGAGCGACCAATCCACATTCTCTCTGGCGCACGTACCATTTATTCTTCCTAAACAGAAATAGCTGACAAACTTGCCAAGACGCAAGCCAGATATCCCAATCAACAAATTACACAGCAGTTTTACACAAGAAGAGACATTAAGAGAAAGGGAACACGTTCACTTTACTTCCACAAACGGTAAATTCTAAAATAAACCATCATCTACCATAGACTATTGCGGTGAAACTTCACATGGGCCGGACCGGGAATACATCTTTATGGTCAATCATCTCCCAAAGCGTGCCCTTAAGTACCTTCTAAGTGTTCAACAGAATTATTCACATTTATTTTCCTTGACCTTTGGCGGGAATCGGTAATCATCCCTATACCCAAACTCTAAATTGACTCTTCGACCCTCGTAACTGCCACCCTATTGCTTTTACCAGCGTTTGTATGTAAGATTGAAGACGTTATGATAAACTTACGCCTCATCGACTACCTCGAAATGCATTCTGGTCTCAATAACATTCTAGTGCGGCTGCCGCAAGTACCCCTACACAAATGATCATCTCCTACGAGTTAAATCCTAAATTCGACAGGCTTTCGTTCAAAGGGAACATGTGTTTTCCTTATGACACTACCTGGGAATAGGGAAGCAATAAAAGATATCTACAGCATGGGTCCGAGAGGACTTCAACCACATTTTATCCACAAAATTTCTGCACAAACGTACCTGAAGGTCAAGGGGGCATCCGTAGAATCAATCTGTTTATCGTTAAAACGAGCTGCTGGGACATCCTCCTCGTGACGGGAGACAGCTCAGTTCACTATGGGTGAAGGACTTACAAATAAGCTACAGACCCTCATGCCTTTTGACAATTCAATATGAACTCCTACAGAGATTTTACCAAGTTGGGAACTGGATTTCCTTAAACGGATTCTGATTTTTGCCATCTGACACTGAAAACAAGCATTCTACTCACGTCACCAGTTTACACTTAAAACAAGGCCTAACGATAATGAATTCACATTGCTACCTCACATGTGGCTCTGCAGACCAGCTGCGCTATGTCAACGGGATTCATCCTCTCCGAAACATCCTTGAAATAAGGTGCCGATCACGACATTGGCATGATGCTGAACAGATCATGAATAGGTTCAAGCCATGACTATGGCGCTGTTGCTTTCAACTCTTTTCTAAACGAATCTCGAACCTCTTTCAATCATTGGAAACAACGTTTCTTGCCTCGCAACCTGCGTTTTCCGTACCACTCCCATCGAATCGTTGAACCTGTCTTTCAATGAACTTCGGCTTCCTCTACGACGAAATAAACTCACCATCAAATACTATGGCAAGACAAGGAACTTAATTCATAAGCCAGACATCAATCACATCTCTAATACTCCTGAAAAACGTTTTTTGGCGTCAGAAAAAACTCTGCCTCAATTTTCTCTACGCATGGACAACGTATAATAACCATACTAGACACCACTCGCAAGGTTATCAGTCCTTCGTTCTCATATCGATTTCCCCGAATTAGCGCTACAATTTGGATAATCAACCTAGATTTACAAATATATCCTGAGGCAACTACTCCACCCGATATGTACAGCCAAAAATGGGTAAGATTACTTGAGGAACATGAGAATTGGAAAGATTACTTGAGGAACATAACTGTCGCCGAACTAGGAGCTGCCTCTGCGTGCGGGACAGCCTCACATTCGGCTACTCTCCATCGAAAAGCCTCGGTTCTCTCTGCACAGTTACGCGCACCGAAATTAGCCATTCCAAAAATTAACCGCTCTCCAAATACGTCAGCTTCTCAAGACAATCTGAGTGCTAACACTCGACCTAAAATTCTTCAATGCACACACCCCTCTACAAAAAAATATAAAACTACCTCTTGACAAAGTCCCAGCCAGGTCAAGCGGTCGAATTCTGATGGATTCCGGGTCACGCGGGAATGAGGGAAATGAGAGTGCAGATTTCTTCTCTAATCTAGCCTCCACCAATCGGCATTTATTTAGCACCGTACACTTCCGAGATTGGTTTCCTATCATCAACCCCCTCATAACATCTCTATAGAATAACATGAGGCAAGAAAGTGAACATGAAATGTTTCCAGTCAAACCCACAGTTGGAGAATGAGAAAGCATATTTTCCCACGGACGGAACCAAATATTCATCTAACACACGTGCACTTCTGGACACATATGGATAACCCACAACCATCTGATGGATGCAGACATAGGACCGTTTGCGTAACAGTGTCCTTAGTGCCACAACGTGGCAATGAGCACGGATTGCTCGCGAATTTTGTTTTTTTATGAGTAGCTGAAAGAAAGTTCGAACACAGTTGTTATCCTTGTTGTCTAATGTTTGAATATGCTCGAAGATTTCATTTTGTATCCGTTGTTTGCATGCATTTCTGTGCCGTAACACCGCTAAATGTAAAACACATCTTATGATAGCAAAACGTAGATATATCCAGTTCATATTCAAGAGAATGACATAAAACATATCGCAAAACGAATATCTCCCAGATGGTTCTGACTGTTGTGGGAACTGAATGGCACTTATTTGTCCCATGCTGTAGAATAGGCAACTCGACGTATATCAAGAACATTTTTTCCATCAAATTGTAACCTTGATTCAATATGTATTCTAGATTTATCGTATACTTTGTAAAACCCCAGAATGTTACGAAAATTTGTATGTTCTCCGCTGTTGATTGAATTTCAGCGTATTAATTTGTTATATAGAACTAGCAAGTCTTGTGTATCCAATTATGTGTAACTAAATACCTAACTCGATAAAATTGTGCCCTGGATTTACTGTGCATGAAAGATTTGAAGTATACGTTGCAAAACATAAGAATACCACGAGGCATCTTGTGAATAAAGGATTTTATTATTATTATTATTATTAGTATTATTATTCCTATTATTATTATGATTGTTATTATTATCGTTATTATTGTTATAATTATTATTATTATTATTATTCTATATTATTAGTATGAGTATTTTTATTATTATATTAGACATTATTATTGTTATTATTATTATCGCATATCAAAAGCTAGAGCATATTGTCTTCAGGTGACCTGCTGTGATTGGGGTTGACAAAAGCGCTTGTGAGTGCACCGTTATTTGTCTTTGAATTAAATTGTCGAGACGAAATTTAGGAGCCGAGCATTCACTCATAAACTGGAAACAAAGTCTCATCAATCCTTCCACAAATTCCAGGTGGTATATCGAATCATTGCTTCAAAAGCTTATATTGATCCCACCTGCGGTGAAAGCACGGCGTTAAATTACCTAAGTTTGCCACCAATAGCCACACGTAAAGTTTTCTCTACGCGATACTGCGGCTGGAGACCCTTCAATATTATTTGGCTAAAACTTAGTTCTGTTCAAATTAAGTTTGAATGCCCTGGATAGAGAAGATTTCAGTTGGGGAATGACTGGGCAAATAAAATTATAAGATTTTGCACGCGAATAAGTTACTAAACGGGTGCCATGACGATTACAAGAACAGAAGGGTGTTCATCCATTACAAGAAAATGAGAAAGACCTGATAGTCAATACATTGATGTTGATTTATTTTTCGTCAACCAGCATATGCCAAAAGCTACGCTCAGTCACAGCCCAGGCCCAAGCGCCTTCCCGACATGTCTTGCACAGCAACGGGGAAAAGAAATCGTGAACTTCGTTCACGCCAATTAATTTTCTCCGTTCCTGCTCTTTTTCTTTCTTTACGACCCCAAAAATAGTGTCATATATAGCTCACCTTCCAACTATTAATAAATAACAATCCAACACAATAAGTTGAACTGATGAAGACGAGTGCGTGCAGTTAGTACTGCAGTGAACATGTAGACACAGTGAAGAAAAAGAACAGCCATTGGTCCGTTTTAAAGTGATCCCCAATTAAATTAATCTAGTTGTTTCGTTTCAAAATTTAAATTTTTAAAACAACCCAGTTTAAAGCCGTATAAACTACTGGTTACTAATTTTCCTCGTAAGTGCTACAGCATCCAAGCCCCCACTGCACAACCATCCTCCCTCTTTTCCTCCAGCCTAAATGATTTTCAAATGCCCATACTCGCTAGTTCTCTTAAAGCCGTAATCTTCGCTCTTTACTCTGCCGCTAAATGTTTTTTCTCAAAGCTCCTATACCACGCGGGATCTTTCCTCATCCAAAATATCACTTCAGACATACTTTCCTCGTACCCCCCCCCCCCTCAGTACTGCTAATATGAGGGAGAAGGGCTCATTATTAAATGAGCCCCTCTCCCTTTGCCCCTCTGCCCAAGTTATTCCCTTAGGTCGTGTAAGTTCCCAGGCCCCGAAATGTACGGTTCTACCGAATCCGTGACGCAAGCAAAATGTTTGCCAGAGTAGATTAGATTAGCTTAGATTAAGGAAAACAAACGAGCACAAGTTCTCATGTCGAGTGTTTTCTTTGAAAGAAGTGAAAGGAGAGTGGGGGATAGTAGACGAGTCTTTAGAAATTCACGCACACATACAGAAAAAGGAAGTTTGTAATGACAGAAAGGAGAAGGACCACCACTACTCTCACCACAACCTTTTACAACCACTCCCCTACTACCCGGGGCATTTCAGCCCCGGAGAAGAAAGGGTCAGTGTCAGGACGACAGTTCAGGATCGGGGAGAACAAGGAGCGAAGAGAAGTATTTAGGTTCCAGGCGGTCGCAGTACGCTCAGCGGACTCACACTTTTCCTCAAGCGCATGCCTGTCGGCTTGCCCCAGGGGTTGGGTCAGACGGACTCCAGCTAGGTATTGAGTCTACTTCCATAAGAGCATATGTGAATAAAATTTCGACAAGCATGTGCAGATTTAGGAGAGCAGCACACCCAGTTGCCCGGATAGTGGTCATCCCCCATGTGCTAAAAAGATTAAGTCTTCTGTACGCAAGCGGTTCCTTGAAGGCTGTCGCACATCAAGGTGAGACGTCGGAGTGACATCTCCTAGGGATAGACCTGCTCTCTGCTGATCAAGAGTCTAGGTCGGAATTTTCAAAAATGTCGTGAAATTTTGATAAGTAAAAATGTAGGAGAGCTCCACGCCCAGTTTCCTGAGAGTGGTTCTCCCTAGTGTTCAGTAGAGTAAGTCTCTGAACACGTGTGGTTGGTCCTACAAGAGCATTTCATGTGAGATGTCAGAAGGACATCTCCTGAAAAAAAGTTGCCCATGGCAACTCCTGAGTTTAATCAAGTGATACAATTTTTTTGATTTGTTGAATAGTTATCGCAGAATTTGTCAAAAAGGCAAGAGATCAGTATTTACATTTTGAACTTAGACAAAAGTCAAGGAAAACACAATGTTTTAAATTTTGACAAGCGTCTAGCGTAGAATTAAATCCGAAAAAGAGACAACGATTTTGAAATTTTGACATTTTTTGTTTTGTTTTTTTCTGACGTTGCTGCACCAGGTCCCACTCAAATCTGTGCTACAGAAGAGAAGGCGGTTTATTATCCACAAGTGTTGTACGAGGGAATAAATTTCAAGATGAGATGTCTGAGGGGTATCTCCAGGGATTAGTTAGCACTGGGTGCTCTCTCACTCTCTCTCTCTCTCTCTCTCTCTCTCT